>CAUYPK010102967.1:0-41560 GCA_963574355.1 Loris lydekkerianus
CTTGTACTCACGGTTGCCGGTGTGATTAGGTCGATCGAACACACGCAGCCACTTGCCAGTTTTCCACTGTTTTTGTCCTCCTCCTGGGGTCCAGAAGTCCCTTGCTGGCTCCCTGTATCCTCAAAGGGATGATCATAGGCAGATCCCATCGGCCAGAGATGTCTGGAGTCTTGTCTCCCCAGACTCGCCGTGCCCAGTTTCAGGGAAGCTGTTACTCGGCCGCCATCTTTCATCCAATCCTCAAAACTATTTTTTTTCACTTGTTCATGGGAATCTCTGCTTCATGCCTTCTTTTCTCATCCTCAGCCCCACCCCTTTCTTCTCACTCTCTTCCTTTCTCTTTGACATTAAAAGGTATTGTTTCTTGTCTCTCACTCTCTCTCTCTCTTTTTTTTTTTTTCAGACAGAGTCTCACTCTGTCAGCCTGAGTAGAGTGCTGTGGCATCATCACAGCTCATGGCAACCTCAAACTCCCGGGTTCAAGAGATCCTCTTGCCTCAGCCTCCCAAGGAGCTGGGACCACAGGTGCCTGCCACAATGCTCAGCTGATTTTTCTATTTTTAGTAGAGATGGGGTCTCGCTCTTGCTCAGACTGGTTTTAAATGCTTGAGCTCAAGCAATCCACCCACCTCGGCCTCCCAGAGTGTGGGATTATAGGCTCATTCGGGGTACTGCATCTCTTCTTTGTCCCTTCCCCCCTTCCCTTCTTTGTTTCTTTGTTTATTTATAGGTCAATAATCATAATGCTAGCAACAGCTGGAAGGATTCATGTGTGCCCCAAGTCCTCCTTCTGTAAATACTACTGATACTCAAAAAAATACCATCTTTCTACCATCTTGCAGACACAGTCAGAATGGCACAGGGGCTCCTCCAAGCTGAGTTCCCCTTGCCTGTGGGACTTGCATTGCTCCTGCCATGAAGGATCTCAGCCAACATTGTGATCACTATGGTGGAAATTCAAGCCAGGACATCCAAAATGAATCAAGCAAGTGTCCACCTTTGTTTGAGACCAGCCTGAGCAAGAGTGGGACCCTGTCTCTACTAAAAAAATAGAAAAACTAACCAGGCATGGTGGTGGGCACCTGGGGGCCCCATGGAAGGCTGAGACAGGAGGATTACTTGAGCCCAAGAGTTTGAGATTGCTGCAAGCTATGATGCCATGGCACTCTACCCAGGGGGGCAGAGTGAGATTCTGTCTCAAAAAATAAATTTAAAAAAAAAAAAAGAAAGAAAAAAGAAAGGAAGGAAGAAAGAAAGCTTTCTTCCAACTTCAGGTAAGCCTGACATTTGGCCATGTATGGTGGGAAGTTCACAGCTGGGTCTCCACTGCCCTTCATAGGGTTATTCCTCTATGCCTCAGTTTTTCCATATGTGAAATGAGTTAGCACCTACTTCCTCCTTACTGTTGGGAAGATTAAATGAAGGACACACAGGTAATGCTCAGAACAGTGCCTGGCGCAGAGAACGTGCCTCGTGAACACTTCCTGTTGCAGGTGGTGCGGCTGTGACTGGACTTGGTTTTGAAGAGCTGAGTAGGACGCATAACTAGGCCCTCTGGCTGGGGACACCCGTGCGTACTGTTCCCATCTCATGCTTCTAAGCTGGAGCCATCCCTGCAGGCAGGATGTCCCGGCCCCAGCGGCAGCCCCCTCCCCAGACCTCAGTCATTGGCTCGGATGCTGACGCTTGGGATCTCGTGAGGAAGCCCTCCACGGTTCCAAGATTCACAGCTTCTAGCCTCTTGTCCTGACGGGCAACATGATGGTGCTGCCACTGTGCCCGGCTGCCCCATCTCCCTCCTTCTGCCAGAGATGCATCAGCCACCCTCCACTGCTACACGTCTCTCAGGATTTCCACATTTCTTAACAAGATGTCTATGCCGTGATTTTGAGATTCACCAGAGTTACCCAAGGAACCCTTCTCTGCTGACTTTCTTCCCTGAGAGGGGAGGATTCGATTCTTATCAGGCCCCTTCTGATGTACTGACTCTGCTCAACCTCCCCGGGTCCCCAGGGTCACATCTGTAAATGAGAATAACGTCGTCAGGTGGCTGTGAGGAGTGAACAGGGTCACTCACATGAAGCCCTCAGCAAGGGGCTTTGCCCACAGTCAGGGGAGTGTGCGGCTGTCACCGCTGTCCATGCTCACTCCATCACCACCATTTGTGGTTTTTCTATTATCTTTACTACTTTCAATAATAGATAGAATCTCCATTTCTTCTTGCTTTTCTCCTCCCTCAGCCTGGAATGTGGACACGGTGGTCCTGGGGACAAGGCCCTTGGTTGGCACAACAGCAGAGAGGAGGACCTGCCTGGGCTGTCTCTGAGAAAGAGGCTTTTCTGCCTGGTTTGAGCATGATTATTTGGGGGTACCTGCCACAGCAGTGGACACAGCTTCCTAACTATATGTGGGCTTTTTACCCCCCCCAACTGTTAAATATGAAAACTCTCAAACCTATAGAAAAGATGAATACATTTTACTGTTCCTCCCATACCCTCACCCTCTAGATTCTACCATTGTCATCATTTTTCATTTTTGAGACAGAGTCTCACTCTGTTGCCTTGGGTATGGTGCTATAGAGTCACAGCTCATAGCAACCTCAAACTCATGGGCTCAAGTGATCCTCCTGCCTCAGCCTTCCAGAGTGCTAGGCTTACAGGCATGAGCCACCATGCCTGGCCCTAGACTGAAGAATTTTAAATCAGATATCAGTACTCTTTACCCCTATACATTTCAGCATTCATAGCACTTAAATAGAGTTCAATGTTTGCAGTTATTTTTTGAGGTGACATTTGCATTTAGTGAAACATGCATTTGCCACATTTGACCAATGCATACAGTTGTGTAAAGTGTACCCTTTTGCTGCAGACTACAAACACTTACCAAGATAAAGAACACTTCTATTCCATCATGAAGTTTCCTTATGCCCCATCTCTGATAATCCTCACCAAAATCTACCTGCAAAGGCAATCACGGTTCTGATATTGTTACTGTTAAATTATCAGTATTGTTACTGTTACAATTATCATTATTGTTACTGTTAAATTATCAGGGTGGGTGACAGGTATGTTCTAGAATGACCTTGGTTAAATTTTGTGGTTTGGCTAGAGTTGAAAAAAGTTTCTGCTCCCTTCTGTAGCACACAGAGACCACGATCAATGTTCTCATGCACAGAAGTGACCGGGCCTGGAGGAGAGGAGGGACTCTCGGTGCTGACAGCTGGGACAATGCCCAGAGAGGGCACTGGTCTGGATACTGAATGGGCCATACTGGTTAAGTTCCTGGGCCAACATTGGTTTACCCATCTTATGTGCATCACTCACCCTGGGTGCATCACATAAATGATGTTGGGTGCAAGTAAGGGAAGAATACATTCCAAGCATCTTTTAAAAAGTAAGGGCCTTTATTATTTTACAATAGTCCTATGAAGGCAGAGAGGGTCTACAATGGTCCATGCATCAGTTAAATGGCGTCTACATAGAGTCAGCCTCCTTCATATGTTGGCAACATCATCCCTCGTGGTGGCAACATGGCTGCCACAGCTCCAGCCCTCATTTCCTACAACTGCAAATCATTGCAACCCTATACTTCCTTTTACCAAAAAGTACTCTGCCCATTTCTTTTCTCTATTTTGAGGTTTTGTCTTTCTGATTTTGCTTGTGGTAGTAACTAATGGGTTCTAGATCTTAAGGTTTACAGGCTCTTTTAAGTGCTGGTGAAATAATTTGCACAAAGATAAGAAGCAAAATGATCTTTTACTCTGTAGCTGCAGAAAAATCGGGGACACTCCTCAGCATCACAAAAGTCTTCTTGCAAATATTCTTTGCAGGCCACAGGGACTTCAGAGATCACTAGTATGTCTTATCAAAGAAAACTCTAACCTTCCAAAATCTGTAATTCTGATTTCTTGCCTTACTTAATAATTTATTGCCCCAGGAATAATACTTAAAGTGGCATGTAGATTCTGCAAAGAATAAATATTTATGAGATTTTTCTTTGTTAAAACAAAAGAATATTATTACCACCCTCTCAGCTCCCATGCAGACAGAAAGGAAAATAACAGCACATGACTCTGTTATAATCTGCTTTACAGTAGGAGTTTGAAAGAGTCTCAGTTTATGCAGTTAATGACTCCTCACACTGCCACATTTTTTTCTGTGAGGCAGAAAAAGAAAGTTTCTTTCTCTTGTGTTATTGTTATTGTTATTATTTGAGACAGAGTCTCACTCTGTTGCCAGGCCTAGAGTGCAGTAGGGTTACCACAGCTCACTGCAACCTGAAATTCCTGAACTCAAGTGATCTGCCCACCTCAGCCTTCTGAGAAGCCGGGACTACAGGGTCACACCATCGTGTCTGGCTAATTTTTCTGGGGTGTTTTTGTAGAGATGGAGTCTATGTTGCTCAGGCTGGTCTTGAACTGCTAGCCTTAAGTGATCTGCCTTGGCCTTCCAAAGTGCTAGGATTATAGGGAAGAGCCATCATGTCTGGCCTACTTTCTAAGAGTAAAACGTTTTGGCTCAGCACCTGTAGCACAGTGGTTGTGGCACTGGCCAAATGCACCAAGGGTGGTGGATTCGAACCCAGCCTGGGCCAGCTAAGCAACAACAACAACTGCAACAAAAAAATAGTCAGGTGATGTGGTGGGCGTCTGTAGTCCTAGCTACTTGGGAGGCTGAGGGAAGAGAATCGCTTAAGCCCAGGAGTTGGAGGTTGCTGTGGAGCTGTGATGCCCCAGCACTCTACTGAGTGTGACATAGTGAGACTCTGTCTCAAAAAAGAAAGAAAGGAGAGAGAGAGAGAGAGAGAGAAAGAAGGAAAGAAAAATGTTTTAGCACAGAAGCCTCCTGCTATCCAGCCCTTGATGGACTCCCCCTTGCATCTTCCGAGCAGGACAAGAGACCTGTCACCGTCCCCCTCAAGGACACAAGAGAACTGTGACTGGTTTAGACCCCTCAGAGGCTGAGGTTACTTTTCTTGAACATGTGTCAACAAGCTAATAAAATTAGGACTCTCATTACAAAAATAAGCAGAGTAAAGGATTATGGATTTGTTTATGAATAATGCAAATTCCCAGTTCCTGTTGCTGGTTGTGTAGCTGTGTGTGCAGTTGCTGGATCTAGCATCTTGCTTTTGTGTTTGTGCCTCAGGCCAAATGAACTTCAAACACACAGGCTTCATAGACTAGGAGCCTCTAGAGCAGGAGTGGTTTCTGAGAGAAGGAAGCACCTGACCACATCTCTCAAGAGGAAAGTACCTAATCTTTACCATCAGCGTATGTCTGAGCCTTCATTATCATTGAGATCTTTTATCACAAGTGACTGAAACACAAACTAATTAAAGCACAAAGGGAATTTATTGGTTCTTATAATGGAAAGTCCAAGGGAAGTGTGGATTTCAGGTGTGGCTGGATCCAGGTGCTTAAGCAATACACTCAGGACTGTGCTTCTCTCTCCTCTCTGCTTTCCTCAATATCAATTTCATTTTCATGCAGATTCTCTCCTCCTAGGGATGAAAAGGCAAGATGGGAAGCAGAGCCTGGGGGGGGGGGGGATAAGTGGGTATTTGAGGTAGAGTGGCTGGAAAGGGCAGAAGGCCTGAGGGAAATATTTGATGAATGAGTGGGTAAATACAAGAATGAATGAGAGAGTGAGTGAGTGAATCCCTACAGGCAGGAACTGCATATGAAAAGCCCCTTTTTCCTTCCTGCTCAGAATGAACCAGTGAGCCCATTTAGTAAAGGAGAGCTGGAGCTGGGCTGTAGACCTTGCAGGGAGAGTAGAGAGGGCAGATGTTGTCTGAGAGGAGGAGGGGAAGGATGTTAGGACTCCTCAGAAGCCAGGAGGAGGGGCCAACAGTGGAACCTACATGGGAGACCATATCCCATGTCCCTCTATCTACTCCTGAGGCTCCTGTGCTGCTTGGAAACCCTCCCCCATCAAAAACCGCCTCTCCTCTCCCTCCCCTGCCTCGTTCTCACTTCCCCTTTTCTGTTCCTCAGACACACCCAGCTTGGTCCCACCCCAGGCCTTCGTGCTTGCTGTCCCCTCTGCCTGAAACGTCCTAGCCTCAAACTTTGCGCGGCTGGTTCTTTCTAAGCCTTCAGCCCTCGCAGGTCCGAGCAGCCCTCCCTGAGCACTGCAGCTGAATCACCCACAGCCCTGTCCAAAGCTCGCCACCCTGCGTACCTTCCTCTCTCTGAAACTTTCAAGCTATGAACCTTGCAGTCACAGCTGTCACCCAGTGCCCAGCACAAAGCCTGGCACCGAGGAGGTGCTCAGAGGGCTCTGGATCCAGCAGCTTCAGTGCCAAGTGCTTAAGCCTAGCTCTGCTCTGTGTGATGGTGCCCTCTCTGTGCCACGGTCTTCTCCTCTCCAAATGGTCAGAACAATAGGTACAAAGACAGCCCACCTGAAGACAGCCCACCTGAAGCATGGGGAGGGCTTGGAGCAGCCCTTGTAAACTCAGTCACCTGTTTTGATAGCCAGGCAGTTGGGCATATTAACACGTCAGTAATCCTGATGTTCATTTTTGAATTTTATTATTTTTATTATTATTACTTTTTTTTGCAGTTTTTGGCCAGGGCTGGGTTTGAACCTGCCACCTCCGGTATATGGGGCCAGTGCCCTATGCCTTTGAGCCACAGGTGCTGCCCATTATTTTTATTTTTTGAGTTTCACTCTCTTGCCCTGGGCAGAGTGCCACAGCATCATCATAGCTCACAGCAACCTCAAACACCTGGGCTCAAGAGATCCTCTTGCCTCAGCCTTCGGAGTAGCTGGGACTACAGGCACCAGCCACCACACCTGGCTAGTTCTATTTTTAGTAGAGACAGGGGTCTCACTCTTGCTCAGGCTGGTCTCACTCAAGTGATCCACCTGCCTTGGCCTCCCAGAGTGCTAAGATTACAGGTGTGAGCCATCACGCCTGGTCTCACTTTTGTATTTTTTTAAAAACATGAGCACAATGCAATACTTTTTCAAATCTTTTTTCTTCTGGATTATAAATATTTAGGGGGAAAGTGCTGTGAGGAATTCTATGGAGTAAATAAATATACATTAAAAATACTTAGTAGGTGTCCCATAATAGTCATTCTTATTTTTACTATTATAACTGACTTATTGTTATTTATTTATTTTTTTGAGACCTGTGCTCAATATATGAAATCATAACCAATTTATTCAGGCAGTGAGCAGATGAGGACTTATAAAGTTTGTTTCAAAGATTGCTTTGAGACCATCTGGAAAACTATTATGTTGTATGTACTTTTTTTTTTTTTTGAGACAGAGTCTCACTATGTGGCCCTTGGTAGAGTGCTATAGCATCACAGCTCACAGCAACCTCGAGCTCTTGGGCTTAAGCAATTCTCTTGACTCAGACTCCCAAGTAGCTGTAACTACAGGCACCTGCCACAACGTCTGGCTATTTTTGATGTTGTCATCATTGTTTAGCAGGCCCGAGCCAGGTTTGAACCCACCCGCCCTGGTGTATGTAACTGGCACCCTAACCACTGGGCCACAGGCACTGAGCCTATAACTGACTTGTTTATTACCAATCTCAGGGTTGTTTTGAAGTCTGGGGGTGGGGGAAGCTTAGGGACAGCAGTCATCTGCTTGGACCTCCAGTGTTCAGCCACGATTGTGGCTTCCTGTCTATGTGACCCTGCTCAAGTGACCTCCCAGCCCTGGCACTGTCTGTCTCCGCAATAACAGTGGACGGCAGTCCTGCTGGTGATATTCATTTGTTTACATAGTTGTCCACTCCTTCATCAAACTTCACTTTGCTTCATGGTCTTCTGCACCCGTCATACACACACACACACACACACACACACACATATACAGGGCTGGAGTGCAGCTTTAATTAGCTCATGCAAATAGTGTCTAAAGCAGAAAATGGAAAATAATTTAGGATATAATTAGTTCAGCCAACTAGTATAGAGGGAGGTTTCCTGGTAGGTCACATGTCTTCACCACGGGCCTGAGTCTGGCTTCACCTGCAGCCCTCCTCCTGCCCTCATCCCCCACAGGTCAGCTAGGGGCTGTCCCCCAGCACGGGTCAGCTAGGGGCTGTCCCCCAGCACAGAGGGAGAACAGAGGGCAACAAGCCTCTGCCCCATCATGCTCCTTACCCCACCACACTCCCTGCCCCACCAGCTGTCACCGGGTGGGTAGCTAGCCTGTAAGGGCTCCTACAACTCTAAGCTGAGCCACTGGCAGCCAGGGGCTGGGCGTGGGGGTGGTGACAACTGGAACGGGAAGTTCCCTGGTCTCCAAATCAGGCCTCTCTAGGAATCTCCTTTCCTCAAATCTGGGAGCTCAATGGTCTTCACCCTTATGTTTCAGGGGAAATGAGAGACAGAGATCCACAAAAGTCCAAGTTGGGGCGGGGGGGGGGGATTTTTCCAAGTAAAGACATGGAAAACAAAACAAAGCTACTAAACCAAAAAACATTGCTGTCAATGTTTGGACTGTAAGAGAATCATTTTACATCACAACCATGGTACAGACACACATTCCTGACACATCACAGCTGGAGACGGACTCTGATACTCTGAAATTTCTCTTACCCTCTACTTAATTTAATTTTTAAAAAATGCTAGTTATGACCTTCTCAACTGATCTCATGAACCACTCTAATGAGTCACAACTCACAGTGGGCAAGCTCTAATTACACGCTGGAAAGTATGTTTCAACACTGGGGGGAAATAGCAAAGCTTTACCCAGAGGATATTCCTCTTCACTGAATACACTTTGCTTGATGACAAAGGCTGGACTTTTGCATTTAAAAAAGTAGCTGCAGGCTCGGTGCCCGTTGCTCAGCGAGTAGGGCACCAGCCACATACACGGACGAAGGGGGTTCGAGCCCGGCCCGGGCCTGCTAAACAACAATGACAACTGCAACCAAAATATAGCCGGGCATTGTGGTGGGAGCCTATAGTCCCAGCTACTTGGGAGGCTGAGGCAAGAGAATTGCTTAAGCCCAAGAGCTGGAGGTTGCTGCAAGCTGTGATGCTACAGCACTCTACTGAGGACAACATAGTGAGACTGTCTCAAAAAAAAAAAAAAAAAGCTGTAGATGGACAGAGAGTGTTTCATGGATAGGCAGAAGGTCTCGGCTTTGTGGAACTAATTTCATTCATTCATTCACTCATTCAGTAAATCTTTGCTCAGTGTTAGGGCATCAGTGCCAGAGTATGGAACATGCAGATTCACAGGAGCTGATTGTTAAGTTTTTCAGCAATTGTGGTAAAAATCACATTCGTAGCTTGAAATCAGCCATGATGGGAGATTCACACCATGAAAATCAGCAAATACCATCAATCTGCATCCCTCACCCCCCACAGTGAGTGAGAAACGTTCATTAGTGACTGAGACCTGGTCCCTGCACTGACAGAGCTTATGTTCTAAAGGGACAGGGGACGGTTTATGCACCTAACTACAAAGGCCCACGTGGAGGATAAAAAGTGAAGGCAAAGTATAGGAATTCATGAGAATAGGTAGTAGAAGGGACGTGAAGTGTGAGCAGAAACCAGAGACTCGAAGGAGGAGGGGGTTTAACTAGATAAAGAATGCAGGGAACAGCATTTCAGGGAGAAGGTACAGCATGTGCAAAGGCCTGTGCCAGGAGAGAGAATGATGAGTCTGAGCGATGTGGCTGGAGTTGAGAGCAAGTGGGAGCACAGTGAAACTAAGAGACCAGGCTAGAGAGTGAGCATCCAGGCCACCAGGTGGAGGCAGCAGGAGGCCTTTTGTTTCATGCTAAAAGCTACTGCCCTGCTGCGTGGGCAATGTTCTCATCAGTGCCCTCACTTACCCCTCATCCCATCAGATTCTGTGAACTAGACTTTTGATGCAGATTGTACTGCTTTCCTCACAGCTGCGGAGAGAGGGGTACGTCCATCTCGTCATGACATGCCTTTTGCTAATGGCAAAGACTTGTGTTTTATTTATTTATTCGTTTATTTATTTTGAGACAGAGTCTTTGCTCAGGCTGGAGTGCAGTGGTGTAATTAGAGTTCACTGCAGCCTCAAACTCATAGGTCTACCTCATGAGTATCTGGGACAACAGGTGCAAGCCATTATGGCCTGCTAATTTTTTTTTTTTTTTAATTTTTTTTGTTGTTGCCGTTTGGCCGGGGCTGGGTTTGAACTCATCACCCTCAGTATATGGGGCTGGCACCCTACTCACTGAGCCACAGGCACCACCCCTGCTAATTTTTTTATGTTTGTAGACATAGGGTCTTGCTGTGCTGCCCAGGCTGGTCTCGAACTCCTGGCCTCAAGTGATCCTCTCGCCTCAGCCTCCCCACGTGCTGGAATTGCAGGCATGAAGCATCATACCCAGCCAAGACCTGCATTTTCAAAATCTGTCTCTGAGATGTCATACTTGACCAGTGTAAGCAAAACACAGGAGAGCTCATCTTCTCACTGGCAGTGAACCAAGAAGCATTTCTTCTGTAGTGTTTTCCTTTTGACTTAAGTTGGGCTTAGAGATGATGCCAGGAGGTGACTAATGCGGGAGATAATCGGTCCCCCTGGAATATACCTTGAGGGCATCCAGAAAAGCCTT
Source organism: Loris lydekkerianus (assembly GCA_963574355.1). Taxonomy (NCBI): domain Eukaryota; kingdom Metazoa; phylum Chordata; class Mammalia; order Primates; family Lorisidae; genus Loris; species Loris lydekkerianus. The sequence goes on from CAUYPK010102967.1 coordinate 10,570, forward strand.
CAGTTAAAGGAACCAGGAGTTGATGGTGGAAGGGAGGATGAAGGGCACAGACAGCTGCTTCCAGCATTTGCAGGTCTTGGTGTGGGAGAGATAACGCGACGCAGAAGATGGAACGAGAACTGCCTGGGTGGCAATTGAAAGCGTAACAGATGCAATCAGTGTAACCTCAGTGAATCCCCAACAATAAAAAAGAGAGAGAGAGGGAAGACAGGGAAAGGAGCTAAAAGTATGTGGTTTATACATGTAAATATATTCATATCAAATGAAGGAATACGTCTAACAAGGAAAGTCTGTATTTCTACACTTGGTCATGTGGTCACAGCTGGCATTTATCGTTACATTCCCCGTCCCATCCTTCCCATACCGGTGTTGCCCTCAGCATTTACATTTATAATTACCTTCCCCATTCTATATTGACCCCCTCATCTGGTTACGGACGTTTGCCTGGTGGAGTGACCCAAACCTTCACTTCTGAAAGGCCTGGTCCATTAGCAGCCCTGCCCGAGTTGGGTTGCTGTAGTTTTCAATTAACTTACAATCACAAAACAGGAGAGTACTGAGAGACACCCTGGGTAACCTTCTGTAATCCAGGCCTACTGCTCACCTTCAATTTCTCCTTGACAGTCAGAATTAATCACACCAGCCAATACAGCTCCTCGTCTCTCTTGCCTATTTTATTGACTCAAGAGTGGGAGAACCCAAGGTAGCCAGGCGGCACTCTCAAATTCAAGGGACTCATGGTTGTGTCCGCTGGCAGAAGCATCACTCCCATTGCAACTAAGACCTCTAGACCAGCAGAAGCTAAAGTTGTGGGGTCAGGTAGCAAATATTTTGACAGTGGATGAACTAGGGGTAGGTCTGAGAGCAACCCTCCCACAAGAACCCATGAATCCTGCTGAGGGAGAGACTCCACCACATATTAGCCACGGACTTAGAGCATATACCACATTCTAGAGCAGCGGTTTTCAACTGGTGGCACAATGACTGGTATGCTGGAAAAATGTTTGAAAGATCATTAATTAAATTATTTTCAAAAGAAGTTCAAAGCACGGTAAGTGTATTCATTTTTTTTTTTTTTACTGGTTTTTGATCAACATAATTTAAGTGGGCCATGGAAGTTTAACTATAGGTTCAAGTGTGCTGTAAGAGAAAAAAAAAACAAAAAAAATGTTGAAAAAAACAGTTATAGAGAAAAGAGCCCCAGCACCACAGGTGTGGCCACATGGGTGATGCTATGGTCTGAATATTTGTGTTCCCTCCACCACCAAATTCATATGTTGAAATTCTCACCCTCCAAGGTGATAGAGTTCTGAGGTGGTGCTTTTGGGAGGTAATCGGTCATGAGAGCAGATCCTTCTTGACTGGGATTTGTGACCTTATAAAGGAGACCCTGGAGAAATCCCTTGCCCCTTCCGCCTGGGGAAGACACAGTGGGAAGGAAGCATTTATGAACAAGAGAGGGGACCTCCACCAGACTCTGAATCTACCAGTGCCTTGATCTTGGACTGCCCGGCCTCCAGAACTGTGAGAAATAGATGCCCGCTGTTTAAGCCAGTCGGGGCAGGGCATTTTTGTTCCAGCAGCCTGGACAGTCTAAGACAGATGGCACTGTAACCAAATCTTCAAAAGTCAGTTTTGCGTTCCAGTTCTGGGGGAAGGATGTAAACACAGGTAAGAAGGAGTAAAACACACGTCACCCTTTATTTCCACTGAACACGACTATAAAATCTGGATGGAATACACAGCCCAGCTACTTGAAAATTCTGAAAAGTAAGTTGCGCCCATAGCAGCAACTATAGCAGCCAAAAATGTAAAGAGGCAGCTCTTCTCTTGCCATCCAGGGGGCAGGTTTTGGTTTTTGTTCCCATTCTATTCTCTTATCTCTTGGTCCTCAACCTGGAGCAATCATGGGAGTGGCCAGTTTCTGGCTGGAGGATCCAAAAGGGAGCTCAGGGAACCGGAAAGTATCAGGGAGACAGAGCAAGAAGAACTTGAGAAAGTCACCCCATAAAGTAATTCATAAATTCCTAGACTTATCTGGGCCGTATAAGCATACCACAGACGTGGTAAGTGAGCTGATGATTAGACCTCTGTCCAGGCCCTGGCATCACCCCTGGATGACACATAGGTGAGACAGATCAGAACAGCAAGGCAAATTCTCCCAAAGCTGAACTGACCATGAAACCACAGATAAAATAAGGCAGGTGGAAACTTGTCTGTATCTCCCCAGGCTAACTGGTCACTAAACCAAAAATAGCAATAGTCTCAATAGAATTTAAACAAGACCCAGAGGGTTATAATGCAATATTCAAAATGCACAGGATGCAATCCAATATTACTTGGTATATGAAAAATCTTAACTCTCCTGGGAAAAGACAAGGAATAGATGCCACTGTAATGACACAAAAAATGAAATTATGTAAAAAATGGTCCTGAAGCAAACATTAAAATAAAGGTATCGGCAAAGAAATAGAACGTATCGTCATATTCTTCTTAGTAAAGTATCACAAGAATGGAAAAGCAAGTATCCATTATACTCAATGCTAATATGAAGACAGTAGACCATCAAATATACACCCACACAAGAGAAAAACTCAATTCAATTCTAGTGGGGGGAGGGGAGAATGGAGGGGGACTGGTGTGTTCTCCCTCAGTGGGCACAATGTCAGAGCCATATGGCACGCCTCCTGGGGGCGGCACACAGGTACAAGAGGGACTCTACCCGACAGACGCAAACATTGTAACCTGCTTGTTTGTGCCCTCACATTAACCTGAAATAACAAAATAAAATAACTGGAAAAAAAAAAATAGAACATATCAAGAAGAAAATAAGTGGAAATCTTGCAACTGATAATAATAATAAAATAGCCAAAATAATACATTCACTAGATGGAGTCAATAACAAAATGAAGATGTGTCAAGTGAGGAATGATGAAGTTCATAAAGTTGGAAAGGAGAGCTCTGTTTCTCATAAAGAGTTGCAGCCCTTGGGGGAGCTATCATGACAGGCTGGGAAGCATGGCTTCTTGTCAGAAGCTGGGAAGAGGTGCATAGTATCCCACTGTGCGTGTGTGCTGCCTCTATCCACCCGGCCGACAGATACCAAGGCTGATTCCATGTTTAGGCTGTTGTGAACAGGGCTGCCATAAGCATGGGAGTGCAGAAATCTCTTTGACACTTCCTTCTTTCTCTCCTTCCTTCCTTCCTTCCTTCCTTCCTTCCTTCCTTCCTTCCTTCCTTCCTCCCCCGCCCCTTTTTTTTTTGGCAGTCTCATTCTGTCACCCTGGGTAGAGTGCCATGGTTCACAGCAACCTCAAACTTGCCTCTTACCCCAGCTTCTGAAGTAGCTGGGACTACAGGCCCCCGCCACAATGCCCAGCTATTTTTAGAAATGGAGTCTCACTTTAGATAAGGCTGGTCTGGAACTCCTGAGCTCAATCAATCCACCTGCCTCAGACTCACAGATTGCTAGGATTGCAAGCATCAGCCATTGCGCCAGCCTTGATCCTCTTTCTTTAGAAAAATATCCAAGATTGTAGGACAGCACCTATGGTTCAGTGGGTAGGGCGCCGGCCCCATATACCGAGGGTGGTGGGTTCAAACCCGGCCCTGGCCAAACTGCAACAAAAAAATAGCTGGGCATTGTGGCGGGCGCCTGTAGTTTCAGCTACTGGAGAGGCTAAGGCAAGAGAATTGCCTAAGCCCAGGAATTGGAGGTTGCTGTGAACCGTGACCCCACTCTATAGAGGGCAATAAAGTGAGACTCTGTCTCTAAAAAAAGAAAAGGAAAGAAAAATACCCAAGAGTGTGACTGCTGAATCATATAATCATATGATAGTTCTATTCTGAGTTTTTTGAGGAACCTCCATACTGTTCTCCATATTTATGTCCCCAACAGTATATAAAAGTTCCCCTTTCTCTGCACCGTTATGAGCATTTGTTATGTTTTTCTTTGATAACAGCCATTCTAACTGGGGTGAGATGGCTGGTATCAAAGCCATCCATTGTGGTTTTGATTTGTATTTCCCTGATGGCTTGTGATATTGAGCATTTTTCATATTTATTCGTTAGCCATTTGTACATCTTGTATATTTTAATAAATACCTATGAGATTCTTTGCTCATTTTTAATTAAATTATGTGTTTTATTGCTCTTAAGTTGTTTGAATTCTCCGTATGTTCCAGATTCATATTCCTTGTCAATGAATAGTTTGTAAATGCAGTATTTTCTCCCATTGGGTGGGTTTACTCTGAATGGGAGAAAATACTCTCTTTACTCTCTCCTTTTCTTTGCTGTGCAGAGAGCTTTTCTATTTGATATAATCCTATTTGTGTGTTTTTGCTTTTATTCCCTGTACTTTTGAGGTCTTACCCATAAATTCTTTGCCAAAACCATTTCCCTCATATTTTTTTCTATTACTTTCATAGTTTTGGGACTTCCATTTGAGTCTTCAATCCATTTTCATTTCACTTTTGTATATGGTTAGATATAGGGGGTCTAGTTTTATTTTTCTGTGTGTGGATATCCAGTTTTCCCAACACCATTTATTGAAGGGACTATCTTTCCTTGATGTATATTCTTAACATCTTTGTTTAAAATCAGTTGGTAATAAATACTTGGATTTATTTCTCTATTCTGGGTTCTCTATTTCATTAATCTGTATGTCTGCTTTAATGCCAGTATCATACTGTTTGGGTGACTGTAGCTTTGTAGCATACTACTTTAAAGTTAAGTGGTGTTATACCTCCAACCTTGTTCTTTTAGCTCAGAATTGTTTGGGGGTCTTGTGTGGCTCCATATGAATTTTAGGATTGTTTTTGGTAGAGTGTAGCAGTGAAGTCATTCATTGCTGAGCTTTTGTTGGAAGATTTTAAATTACTTATTCAATTTCATTACTCATATTGGTCTCTTCAGGATTTTTAGTTGTTCCTGGTTCAATCTTGGTAGATTGTATGTGTCCAGGAATTTATCCATTCCTTCTAGGTTTTCCAATTTGTTGGCATATAGTCTCTAATGATTCTTTGTATTTCTGTGGTACCAGTTGTAATGTTTCTTTTTTTGTTTCTGTTATTTACTTGGGTATTCTCTCTCTTTTTCATAGTCTAGCTAATGGCTTGTTGATTTTATTTATGTTTTCAAAAATCCAACTTTTTATTTCATCAGTCTTTTGTATTTTATTGGTCTCTATTTTATCGGTGCTCTAATCTTTATTATTTCTTTTTTTCTCCCAATTTGGGGTTTAGTTTGTTCCTCCTTTTCTTATTCCTTAAGACGTATCAAGTTGGCTGGGCGCCTGTGGCTCAAGTGGCTAAGGCGCCAGCCACATACACCTGAGCTGGCGGGTTCGAACCCAGCCTGGGGCCTGACAAACAACAATGACAGATGCAGCCAAAAAATAACCAGGTGTTGTGTCAGGCGCCTGTAGTCCCAGCTACTTGTGAGGCAGAGGCAGGAGAATCACTCGAGCCCAGGAGTTGGAGGTGCCACAGCACTCTACCCAGGCTCTGTCTCAAAAAAAAAAAAAGTTCTTTATTTGAAATATCTCTGCTTTTCCAATGTAGACATTTATTGTTATAAACGTCCCTCTTAGGACCACTTTTGCTATATTCCATAGGTTTTGGTACGTTGTGTTTTTATTTTCATTTGTTTCAAGATATTTTTAAATTTTCATCTTAGTTTCTTCATTGTACCATCGGTAATTCAGGAACATGTCGTTTAATTTCCATGGTGTTTAATTAAACATGTTGTTTAAAAGATATTTGGACAGTTTCCAAAGTTCCTCCTGTTATTGATTGCTAGTTTTATTCTGCTATAGTCAGAAAAGGTACTTGATATGATTTTGGTTTTTTGAAATTTGTTGAGAATGGTTTTGTGCCCTAATACAGGCAATTCCCAGATGACAAATGAGATAGGTTCTTTAGGTTAGTTTTTAAGTTGAATTTGTATGTAAGTTGGAACAGGAACATTTGCCTGTTACTTGTAATACTCTCTATTCATAAGTACAGATTGTACGTAAGTTGCATGTTTGTACCTTGGGATTGCCTTTATATGTTTTATTCTGGAGAGTGTGTTTTCTGCAGCTGTTAGATAAATTGTTTTATAAATGCCTGTTGGATCCGTTTGGTCAATAGTGCAGTTTATATCCAACGTATCTCTGTTAATTTTCTGTCTAGGTGATCTGTCCAGTGCTGAAAGTGGGGCATTGAGGTCCCAAATAATTCTTTTATTAGAATGTGTCTCTCCTTTTTACTAATATTTGCTATCTAATAATAAAATCCAGGTACTCTCATAATGGGTGCATATGTATTTACAATTGTTACATCCTCTGGATGAATTGATTCCTTTATCATAATGCTCTCTTTTGTCTGTGTTTACGGATTTTGACTTAAAGTCTATTTTGATGTAAGAATAGCTTGTCCTGCTCATCTTTGGTTTTCATTTGCATGGATTATCTTTTTTCTTTTCTTTTTTTTTTTTTGTAGAGACAGAGTCTCACTATCGCCCTTGGTAGAGTGCTGTGGTGTCACCAGCTCACAGCAACCTCCAACTCTTGGGCTTAGGCAATTCTCTTGCCTCAGCCTCCCAGGTAGCTGGGACTACAGGCGCCTGCCACAATGCCTGGTTATTTTGCATGGATTATCTTTTTCCATCTCTTTCCTTTCAGTCTGTGTGTGCCTTTACAGGTGCACATGAGGCTTTTGTAAGCAGCATAGAATTGTGTCTTTTTTTTCATCCATTCAGCCATTTATATTTTTTAATTGGGAAAATTTTTAATCTGCTTATTTTCAAGTCTATTATCGACAGGCGAGGACTTGTCCCTGTCATTTTGATCATTGTTTTCTGGTTGGTTTTTATATCCTTTGCTCCTTTCTTCCTTGCTTATCTGTGGAATCCAGTGGTTTTCCATATTGATGAGGTTTGATGCTTTTCTCTTTCTCATCTGTGTAACTGCCGTACCGTTAGTTTTATACTTTAGTGTGATTTTTGTGTGGTGGTTATTATACCATCCTTTCACTGCCAGAGGTAGGGCTTCTTTGAGCATTTCTTGTGAGGCTGGTTTAGCAGTGATAGATTTCTTCAGTTCTTGCTTGTCTGATATAAACTTCACTGGCTATAATATTCTTGGCTGACTTTTTTTTTCTTTCAAATATATCATTCCATTCTCTTCTGATCTGTAAGGTTTCTACTGAGAAATCTGCTGTTAATCTAATGGCTATTCCCTTATATGGGACTTGACACTTAGGTCTTACTGTTTTAGAATTCCTTCTTTGTCTTTTACTTTTGGCAGTTTGACTGTAAAATGCCTTGGAAAAGATCTTTTTTGGATTGAATCAATTTGGGATTCTTTGACCTTCCTGGATCTCTATGTCCATATGTCCCCTAAGACTTGGGAAGTTCTCGGATATTATTTCATTACATAGGCTTTCTATGCCTTTCCCCATCTCTTTTTCTTCTAGAACCTCCAAAATGTAAATACTGCTATTTTTCTGTTTAATTGTGTCCCATAAGTCCCCTAGCATTTCATTTATTTGTTACTAATTTATTTATTGTCTCACTGGGTTATTTCAAAAGACCTGTCTTCAAGGTTAGAAATTCATTCTTCTGCTGGATCCAGGCTGTTGTTGAAGCTCTCAATTGTATTTTTTAATTTAATTTATTGAATTATTTAGCTTCAAGATTTTTGTTTGGTTCTTTTAAATGATATCTATCTCTTGTTGAATTTCTCATTCAGATCACAAATTGTTTTCCTGATTTTTTTAAATTATTTACCTGTATTCTCTTATATCTTGCTGCGTTTCCTTAAGATCATTATTTTGGATCATTTTGGGGGCATTTCATCATATATTTCATTGGTATCTGTTACTGGAGAATTATTTTGTTCTACTGGGTGCAGTGGCTCATGCCTGTAATCCTAGCATCCTGTGAGGCTGAGGCAGGTGGATTGCTTGAGTTCATGAGTTTGAGACCAGCCTGAGCAAGAGTGAGACCCTGTCTCTAAAAAAATAGCCCAGTGTTGTGGTGGTGCCTGTAATCCCAGCTACTCAGGAGGATGAGGCAAGAGGATTTCTTAAATCCAAGAGTTTGAGGTTGCTGTGAGCAAGGATGTCACAGCACTCTGCCAAGGATGACAAAGTGAGACTCTTATCACACACACACACACACACACACACACACAAGAATAATTATTTTGTTTGTTTAGAGATGTCATATTTCCTTGTTTTGTCATGTTCTTGTGTCCCTATGTTGGTATTTGTACATATGGCAGAACAGTCGCTTCTTCCAATTTCATGGAATAGCTTTCATGGGAGAAGGCTTTTTCCTATATATGTGTCCTCCAATGTCGTCTGGGCAGGGCACTTTCGGTCTTTTTACTTTTTTGGCTTTAGCTCTGGTGGGTGCAGTCGTACTGTCTTCGTGTGATTTCTCTGGCTATAATCATCTGTCTCAGTGGTGTCTGCAAGTCCCTCAGACTGCAAGTGTTAGTTCAGGCAATGGCATGGCTTTGCTAGAGGCAGGGTCTACTGAGCAGGCCAGCTCTCAGGCCTCAGGGAGGCATGTACTGAGAACAGCAACCTGGCCCGTCATTCCAGCAGCATCACTGACACTAGTGGGCACTAGGTAGACTGATCCTTGGTCCCTGAGAGACATGCATGTTGCCTCCCCAGTTTGGGGGATGGCCAGTCTGCTGTGCTTGATTCCTTGAGGTGTGGGACACTGCATGAGCCCCCATGCTGGGTTCATGGCTCTACTGCTGGATCTAGCTGGGGTCTTGGCATTGCAATATTTTGTGAAGGCATGGTGGGAAGATGGCAGGACCCCAGGGATGAGGAGATGCAGAGGCTACTGGCCCCCAGAGTGGGATGTACTGTAGCAGTGCCTCTGTTCTCCACCTGGTGCTGTGTCGTAACAGCTTGGAGGAGTGGGAGGGAGCCAGTGTGAGTTCCTTCTCTGAACGATGCAGTCTTGTAGATTCCAGGCATCTCCCCGTGCTGTGCTGGGTTCAGGGGCTGTGAGGCTCTGCTGTAGCAGGCTCTGAAGGTGTGTGCATGATGGTGTAAGTGGTTGGGGATCTCCTGCTTACCTTTTCCCTTCAGCGGGGAGTTCCTCTTGACTCTGAGCCAGTCCTGGGAGTTCCTCTTGACTCTGAGCCAGTCCTGGGAGTCCCTCTTGACTCTGAGCCAGTCCTGGGAGTCCCTCTTGACTCTGAGCCAGACCTGGCCAGGTATTTCTCTTCTTTCTCTTTGCTGCCACCCTGAGTTTCTGTGCCTCAGAGGGTTTTTATCACTTCCTTACTGAATTCCAGTCTTCTCCCTCAGACACTCAATTTGAAGTGCAGTTATGTATTTGCTGTTTTGGTCCATCTTTGTGGAGGAGTTGACTATTGGGCACCTCTAGTTAACCGTCTTGGTGACTTTCACCAGAATGTCTTACATACAAAGAAGAGACACCATAGAGCTCTTCAAGGATGACAGGACTCTTTTTTTATGAATTTATTTCTGATAGTTACAGTGAAAGTTATGTCCCCTTGACCCCCCCCCCCCCCCGTGTGGGTACTTAAGCAAATCTTACATGAGAAAGCTGCTCCATCTTTCCAATCTCCTAAGCCTTTCACTAAAGCAGAGATCATCCAAGTACAGAATGTGGCCCAATCTAGCCCTGGGCTGTTTTTGTAAGGCTCACATGATAAAGATGTTTTTTACATTTTTTAGTTGAAATCAAATCAAAAGAAGAATAATATTTGTGACACATGAAAACCATATAAAATTTAAATTTTAATGTTCACAAACATTTTAATGTTCACAAATTTTATTGAAACACAGCCATACTCACTTATTAATACATTATCCTCGGTGGCTTCTTTTGCTGCAATGGGGGAGAGTTGAATATTCATAGCCTGAGACTGTCCCACAAAACTTAAAACATTTACGGGCAGCGCCTGTGGCTTAAAGGGGTAGGGCACTGGCCCCATATGCCAGAGGTGGCGGGTTCAAACTCAGGGCTGGCCAAAACTAAACAAACAAACAAACAAACAAAAAACAAAAACAAAAAAAAAACAACTGTAAAGCATTTACTACCTGGTCTTTTACAGAAAAAGATTGCTGTCTCATACTCTGCAATATGCCAAGGAAGTTTTGATATTTCAGCCTATTATAGGCCAACTTTGGGTCTGTATATCAATCAACCAACCAAGCAAACTGTCATAGCTGTTCCTTGCACCTCACTCAAGCTGAATCTCTGCTCAGTAGGCCAATATCAATAACTGTGCCTCATCCCCTTGATTCCACACTCTTAAGATCCATTTCCACACATATCCCCAGTTTTCTGTTGCTATAAACTGGCGAGCAGAAATTGACAATTATTTGGGGATGTGTTGCACTTCTTTAGGGGTTACACTCTACCTGGCCCTGAGCCTTGAGTTTAGTCACAGGTCTTACAAGGAGGAAGAAGTGATAGATGTAGGCCTTGAGGATCAATGACTGTGCCTTGCAAGGCAACTCCTTACAGAGGGCCATCACAGCAAAGAAGAGACTCACCCCTGCAGGCAGGGGTGAAAGGGCTGCTTCAACAAGCAAAGAAACTTGGCAGAGCATAGAGGGTTAAAGTCCCCAACTCCATTAGACTCTGCTCATATGTCCCTGTCCCACTTTTCAGGACCTCATTCCTTCCCAATCAATGTCCTTATTGTAACAAAAGACACCCTAGGAGGTTGGAAGTTCAATTTTCGTTGTAAATCAGCCACCCACAGGATTTGACTTTGGGTTTGATTTTCAGAAACCTCAGCCCTGTAAGCTATGGAAAATAAGAGCTTCTTTCAGGGCAGTCACAGAAGCTTTCAAGTCCCTTATGCAGAATTTAAGCTGGGAATTTAAAGCTCCAAGCTCATCATTTTCTTTCCTGAAGCTTTATAGCACAGTTAGAAGCAATGAACCAGCCCCATTACACTCCTTATTTTCACTAAAATGTTCTATGGAAGCAAATACTCCATCACCCAGGGGTTTGCCTTCTCTGGGGACTTGATACAGGAAGCTAGTGGTGCTACAGTAAGATGTGTGTAAGGTCAAGGAGAGCAAGGACAAGCTGGAACCTATAAGCATAACCAGGAGCCCACAAGGACAGACTGCCCCATGTTAATTCTTGTTGCCTCTGATCTTGGTGGTGGTGATGGTAGGGGGGTACCCTGCTGGATCCAAGGCCTTTCATGATGGAGCTAAGTATGCACCTGGCCCAGGTATTGAAGAACCTGAAGGAAAACCCAGGGAAGGTGAGAATTATAGTCCTGCCAGATAGCAGCAAGATCTGAGTAACTGTTTTGCCACTCCATGCCATGGACCATCAGTGCCCCCTTCCTTACTAGAAATTGGGTCATTTCCATTTAATTAGAGAACCAATTCCAGAAAACCCAGTTAGATTCTGTTCTTCTGCAACCACTCTTAGTACCAAACTCTTTATCAGCAAAAGTGAACCTCTAAAACACACACACACACACACACAATGCAGGCAGAATGGAGACCCCATTCATGGGATGGGAGGGAACCCCCAGAAAAAGGGAAAATTGAAAAGTACACTGAAGGAGTCAGAACAACCTTTAAGCTAGTCATTGCTAAATTTCTTATCTGAACAAGTTTACAGCCTTTCCTGAACCTTTGGCTTATTGGGGACACAGCTTACACAAATACCCCTGCTGAGTCTGTGAACACTCAGAGGAAGATAATGGTCACAAAAGAGATTATGACAAGACCTGGAATAGATACACTTCTAGGTCATTTCCTGCCCTTTAAACAGACAAAGCAGATACCCATTGTGGAGATTTGCATTTGGCTGGGGCAGAGACCAAGGAAACAGCTCAAGCCCTGAAATATGGGCAGGAGGGCTTACATCCCTTATCACAGAGGAAAACCCTCTCTAGTGGTGATAAGAAGAAAATGCCTCTCTTCCACTGATTCCTCAGAGGAGATTAAGGCCAGTGGCCTTTCACTCCATAGTGAATTAGTGGAGTTTAGCACTTCTCTAGGAATCTGTATGTGTGACTCCAGACAGGAGGCTTCCCCTACACAAGGCTCAAGTTTCAGATTCCTCAAAACTACTCAAATCCTTAAAGTTAATAATAATAATAATAATAGGAACTAATATGCTCACTCAGAGAAACTCCTGGTGTCTTTGTTCTCTAAGCTTACCACCTGGGCACAGAGATTTGAATAAAAGCTGAGTGGAACAGAGACTTGGGGTGCCGGAAACCACAAAGGGGCCGTGGTCCCCTGTGCTCCCACCTTTGAAAATTCTATTCTGTGTCTTGGGTCTCTTTCTTTATCATCGTTCTTTTTTTTTTTTTTTTTTTTTTTTGAGACCGAATATCAAAATGTCACCCTCAGTAGAGTGCCATGGCGTCACAGCAACCTCCAACTCTTGGGCTCAAGCGATTCTCTTGCCTCAGCCTTCCAGTAGCTGAGCTGAGACTATAGGTGACTGCCACAATGCCCCATTATATTTTGTTGCAGTTGTCATTGTTGTTCAGCTGGCCGGGGCCAGTTCGAACCTGCCAGTCCCTGTGCATGTGGCCGGCGCTATAATCACTGTGCTATGAGCACTGAGCCTTTATTATCATCCTCAACTTTGTATTTCTTCAGTTGGTCGTGCCAGTTCCACAGGTCTTAGCGGACCCTGCCCTGGGAGTGGAACCCCGACACACGCAATTTGCTACACAAATTAGACCCTTAAAAATTGTGGGAGCTAATGAAGCTCTTCTGTAAGCCTGTTGTCCCTGTGTGGGATGCTGGAACTCGAAGCCCACAGGTGCAGAAAGTCAGGACAGGAAGATGTGTGTAAGATCAGGGAGAGCAGGACAACCCGGAACCTACAAGCATAACTGGAAGCCCACAAGGACAGACTGACCCCCATGTCAATTTTTGTTGCCTCTGATCTTGGTGGTGGTGATGTGGGGAGGATAGGTACCCTGTTGGATCCAGGACCTTTCATGATGGGCTAAGCACACACCTGGCCCAGGTATTGAAGAACTGGAAGGAGGACCCAGGGAAGGTGAGAGTTATAGTCCTGCCAGATGGCAACAAGATAAGCGAAAACCAGTATAAATTACAAAATAACTCTGCCTCACCTCTACTCAGCAAATTCTCCACCCCCTGCCTTGGCAAGAATGTCTCCTGGAATGCAGCCTAGAAGAAACGGGCATGTGGGAAAGAGATTCTGGGAAATGTAGTTTAACCCAGCCAAGCAGGCAATTACAAACCCATGGCAGACCCTGTTTCAAGTGCTGCCTAATCTGCCACTGCCAGAGCCAGAGGCCTTGACTCCCTAGCCCCATAGAAGCAACAACCGCCCCCCCCAGACACCTGCAGGGACCTTCCCCCTGCCCCCAAGAAGAGCACAATCTAGCATCAGATGAGAAAAAAGTATATTTCTTTCAGTTAATGGAGTTTGGCCTCAATTCTTCCCAAACAAGAACCTTGACAGAACTGCACTCAGGAGGCTGGCTGAATAACATCCACTCCATTAACTCTTGGCAAGAAACCTCCCCTGATGCAAGAGAGGAGGAGGAGGGGGCCTTAGTTCAGGAGATGATACAACAGGAAAAGGTGTGTTATGCCTGAAAGGATTTGGGCAGCAGATGAACAGCCCTTTGGGAGCATTGGAAGCACTGTTGGGGAGAGATTTCTGGAGGTCTTTTCCATGTATGCAGAAGGATGGTCTCTTTCGGTCATCTGAATATCATGAGAGAGCTGAGTCTACATCAGGGCCCATCTCAGAGGGCATCTGGGAAACGTGGTGTTACCCACATGGGAAGATGGGCAGGAGGAGAGAAAGGACGTCCCCGTGGTCCCCCAGGGAGTGCGGCTGCCCTTGCTCTGCCCAAGGAAGCCATTGGGTGTCTCCAAATCTGATGTGGCAGCATGTGAGATGGTTTTTGGCCTCAAACAATATTAAGTCGCATGGAACTGCATCAGCAGAAAGCAAATCCCCTTTGCAGATGGCTTCAGCCATCAAACGATGTGAGGGAGAAAGTCTCTGTGCAGTAAAGAGCCAACTATCCAAAGAAAGTTCTGACCTCTACTCTTGGCTGCTGGAAGGTAATCTCTAGGCTCTTGGAAGAGTGTCTTTGGTGGGCCTTGGACCACATCCGATTGCTCCCAACAATGTGATTTATGGTGGGGTTGCGGGCCATGCAGGGTCAGCTCCACCTTCAGAGGGGCTAGAGACTGAGGTCAACCACATTGTGTGACTGTGCCGTAGTAAAAATTCTGGACACCAAGTCTCAAGCAACTTCCCCTGGGTTAGAATACTCCATGTTGCTAAGAGAAGCCAAGCACTGTCCACAATGCCACTGGAAAGCTTCATACTTGGAACATCCTTGGACTTTTCCTCATATGTCTCTTTCCTTGGCTGATCTTATTTATTTGCTTATTTGGGGGTCAGTGTCTCACTCTGTCCCCCCCGGGTAGAGTATCATGGAGTCATAGTTCACAGCAACCTTAGACTCCTGGACTCAAGCTATCCTGTTGCCTCAGCCTCCCACGTAGCTGGGACTACAAGGCTAGTTTTTGTATTTTAGGTAGAATCAGGGTCTCGCTCTTGCTCAGGCTGGTCTCAAACTCCTGAGCTCAAGCCATCCACCTGCCTCAGCCTTGTAGAGTGCTAGGATTACAGGTGTGAGCCACCGCGCCCAGACTCGTTGGCTGATTTTAATGTTTTATTTCACTATAATAAACCATAAACGTGAGCATGACAGAATTCCCCGAGTTCTCTGAGTCCTTCCAGCCAATTGTGAAACCTAAGGTTTAGGTCTTAAACCTGTAGTTGGTGTCAGAAGTGAGAGTGGTCTCAGGCCTACCCTGGCAGCAGGGTTACAACCTCACCCCTGTAAACTGCAGTCTCTTTGGGCAATAGGGTAATCACAACCTGATCCTTGGCCTCTGGTTCAGAGCCCTTGAACAGCAAATCCATGTCTGGCTAGAATTCAATATAATGTTTTCTTCACTTCTTTCCACTGGATTTATCTTTATAGCTATCTTCTATTTATATCAAGCAGTACTGATTATCTATATATAAGTGTGTCTTGTAACATCAATTCACTTAAGTTAAAAAGGGAGCTGTTCTTTTAAAAGAATGAATAATGGTACAGGTGGGGAGAAAATGTGTCAGCCATTGGGAACAAACAGGGCATGTGACGATTGAAGTTTGGGAAATAACTGTCCTGAAAACATCTTTCAAATACTGATGTGGCTACCGAGCCAGGGAGCAGATGTGGCTGTGGGCATTTCCTGTTCTAAGAAGCAATGTTTCTTCCCTCTACCACCTAGGTCTCATTTTTAAAGAGGGTCATGTCGTAGGACATGCATTTTACATCATCACTATTGTGCATATCATGAGGTTGAGCCATATGAAATTGCTATTTTTGTAGGTTGAAAATATTTGAGCAATAACATTTTAAAATGATTTAATTTAATAGACATAATCCCTTTTCTTATGTGTGTGTGTATATATATGTATATATATATAGACACTACATATATAGATGATGTTCCTTCCTTTTCCATTAGACATCTGTTCTGATAAGCAGGTGGTGGGAGCCAATAAGGAAGTATTTTTAGCATCCCCGATATGTATATTGCATACATATATGCCTGTAATATACTGTCTATATTATACAGGGTGGACATAAAGTTGGTGTGCAATTTAAAATAGTTTATTTTAGTAAATTGCACGCCAACTTTATGACCACCTTGTATATATAAAATCTTGCATTTGTCATTTGGGATATGCTGGTGATTTCTTTTTCATTATTTCTTTTCTTTTTCTTTTTTTTTAATGATACTCACAGTCCACTGAACTGTTTTTGTAACCCACAGATGGGCTGTGACCTGCAGTTTGTGAAAAGTGGTTACACAACCCCCTGTGACCAGCACCTTGTCTCTTTACTTTGGCAAAATCCTTACACCTGGGCGGAGCGCCTGGCCTAAGCCTTGCCCTTGAGGGGCTGCTCTGGGCTAGCCTGGTTGAGCCCCTCCTCATGGGCTGTGGAGTCTGGGGGCTTCAGGAAGTGCCCCCTAGTATCTATGCCCCTTCCTGACTCTGTTCTGGGTCCTTAGCACCTCAGAATTCCTCACTCAAATTGCTCTCTGAGCCCATGCCAAGGCCTGTATGGCCTTCTTTGTGGATACATCTATAAGCCAAGAGGTGGCCTAGAGGTGGCCATTTGTGTGTGGAGGGATACCTTTGGAGTATGGATGTGCAGGCTGGGAAGGCGTGCACACCGTGGGCTGGGACCTCTGCCTGTGCTCTCCTGAATCCCTCCCGAGTAGGGCTGAGCTGTGGGGCTGGGGTGAGGGGGGGTGGGCTCAAACTCTCTGCAGGCACAATGCAGCCCTGACTCTCTCGCTGGCCACAGCTTGGCTCCCACCCCCAGGCCCCAGGCTGCCTTCTTTCACTTTGTTCCCTGCCTTGGCTTTGTGTCTGTGACTCCTTTGCTTTACTCCTGGGGTGTGTGTGGTGGGGGGACCCAGGCCAGGCCCTACCTTTCTTCCACTCCCCTGTCATGAATGATCGGAGACCACAGGGTAAGGGCCACTGTGCTTTATTTTGGTCTGAACAGGACTGATAACTGGAGGGGCAGTGCCCAGGGAGCCCAACAGCCTTCCTGGTGGCCAGGGTGGGGAAGGCAGGGGACTCGGGCTGTCAGCCCCAGCTCTGGCTCCACACATCTGCGTCTTCCCCTCAGGCTGGGCTTCTTATACTGACCATTCTGGAGGCTCTTCGAGGGGAGGAAGGCGGCTGGGCATGGTGAGCTTGTGGGGGGCTCAGTCTTGGGGTGCCGGCCCCTACTTCTGATCGACTCACCTGCACTAATTCCGGCATAACTGGGACAACTGCCTACACTTGCCACCTGTGGATGAAGGAAAGGGCTCAGTCACGAGTTGGAGCAATATTGATTATCCTGTGTGCTCTGGGTGCCGGGGGGCAAGGCCAGTCAATCCCAGCCCTCGGGAAACTCAAAGGCAACTCTATAAACAGGTGATGGAGAAGCACCCATGACAAGTCAGGGCACCACCCCCTGAGGGAGGAGCTGCTCAGATCTGCACACAAGAGCTCTTCGAAAAGCAAGACTATTTTGCATGTTGTGTATTTATTGTGCACCTGCTGTGTGCCAGGTACTGATCCAGGCACACAGCATAGTGGAGAGCAAAGTTAAAAATCTCTGCTCTTGTTGAGTTGACTTTCTGGTGGGGAGGACCAAGGACGAGAAAAATAACAGTCAAATGTATGAAGATGAGAATTAAGATGGGGGTAAATGCTGTGAAGAAAAGGCCAGAAAGGAGGCAGGGAGGCCCAGGAGACCACTGCATCCTCACAGGGATGACTAGGGGGCCTCACTGAGGATGTGACATTTGAGCAAAGACCTAAAGAAGGTTGGGGGAGCCATTGTGACACCTGGAGAGAGGGTGTTCCAGGCAGAGGGAACAGCCATTACAAAGGCCCTGGGGTAAGAGGGCACAGATGAGCTCAAGGGACAGTAAGGAGGCCAGGTGGCCAGACCAGAGCGGGTGAGGGGGACCTTAGAAGCCCAGAGGACTTTGAAAAACAGCAATCTCTGTCTCCACTATTGCCTCCCTCACCCCTCACCTCTCAGCTCTTCAGCCTCACCCCTTTTTCTGTCCCCTGGCTTACTCTGTCCAGCCACTTGCCTCCTCCTGCTGCTGTCACACGTGCCCAGCTTATTCCTGCCTCCCAGGGCTTGGCACCTGCTGTTCCCTCTACCTTGTTTTTTACCATTTTCTCATCATCAGGAATCAGAGGAAGCTTCTCTCCCCACCCCTCTCAGTCTTGGTCACTCTGCCAAACATCTTTCTCTGTATCCACTCTGTTGTTTATTGTCATCTCCTCACCAGATGTGAGTTCCCTGAGGCAGGGACCAGGGCTGCTTATCACCACCATGCCCCCATGGTATGGTGGGGGACAGGGGGGACACGGAGTGGGTGACCACAAATGCTTGCTGTTGGAAGAATATATGTCCTAAGAGCTAACACCCCAGGCTCTGCCCTCACCCAGACCTGGGGCCAATCCTTCACCAATTCTCATGTGCTGTGTGACCTTGGGCAGACTCTTCAACTCTCTGAGCCTTAATTATTGCCCCATTGGGAGCAAGGTGGGCCTGATGCTGCCATATCACCTTCTTTTCTCTTTTTTTTTCTTTTGAGACAGTGTCTTACTCTGTTGCCCTGGGTAGAGTGCCATGGCATCATAGCTCACAGCAACCTCGAACTCTTGGGCTCAAGCAATCCTTCTGCCTCAGCCTCCCAAGTAGCTGGGACTACAGATGCCTGCCATAACGCAGGGCTAGTTTTTCTGTTTTTATTAGAGACAGGGGTCTCACTCTTGCTCAGGCTGCTCTTAAACTCATAAGCTCAAGCAATCTACCTGCCTTGGCCTCCCGGAGTGCTAGGATTACAGGTGTGAGCCACCGCACCCAGGAGCAAACACATTCTGAGTGACCGAGGCTGCAGTTCTCCTTAGCAACCCTGCTTTATGATCATCCATACTCTTTGGCTTCTCAGCCTTTTGGCTAAGATCAAGTGTAGTATCAACTGATCATCCGTGCTCTGCCTCCCCGTTCAGGCAAATAAGATGCGGCTGTGCTCACTTCCCTGATGAGGAAATTGGACAAGTAGGTAATGAGAGTTGGTGCAAGCTACTCGGATTAACTAAGAGTTTGTAAATTGGGGCGTTGTCCAATTGTCCTGCAGCATTTTAAAAGCCTTTTAAAAAAATCAGTTTCTCTACTTGGTATTCTCCCTTGGTCGATCCTTCTCTGCCCTGTGTTGGGTCTTCAGAAGCTGACCTGATCAGCCACATCCTCCAGGGCCCCTTGTCCTCTAGGTCAGCATTGATAGGAGACAGGAGGAGAAGGGGGGGGGGAGGTTTAGGTATCTGCTCCCCCAGCTTGGCTCCCTCCTGGTTGGGTTACAGTGAGGCAGTGGCTGGAACCCTCTCTCTGGGGACACAGTTCCTACCAGTTCCATTTCTCACAGGCCCCAGCTGCTAACAGCTCCCCATCATGGCTAGTCCTGGGCTCTGCACTGCCCTGCCACCCTGGTGGTGGAAAAGTCCGTCTATTAAACAGTCTCCAATTAACCCTCCTTGGGTCCAGCTGTCTACTATGCTGGATGATTTTACACTAACATTGAAGTCTTCAAAGAGGGGCTACTCTGACAGCCCCAGGTCCCTCTATTCTTGGTTGACTGAGTGGGTGGGGCTGCTTCACCCAGACGAGGCATTGACCTTCATCCACTTCCTCCCCACCCAAGCTTTTTAAAAAGCTCCTCTTTCCCTGGAAAGATCTGTGCACAGTGTGCTTGTGACCCTGGTGGTATGTTGACACCAGACCAGCCCCCAGTTATCCACCACTCCCCGTCAATATCTATGTCAGGCAATGTGACTCTGCCTCTCTTCCCATCAAGAGGGAGTCTATTTCCTGACTGTTAGAAGAAGAAGCCTGGCCTTGTGACTGGCTTTGACTAAATGTGGTAAAGGTGACAAGTGGCCAATCCTGAGTCTGTAAGCTTTCACTTTCTCTCTCTCTCTCTCTCTCTCTATCAGACCCCATGGTGCTATCATGTAAACAAGCCCATGCTAGTTAGATAAGACTATGAGGGAAAGAACCAAGAACAGAGCTCCCTGCTAACCCACAACTGGTCTCTGATGCCTGAGTAAATCTAGCTGAGACCAGAAGAACCACATAGCTGAGCCCAGCCTACATTTCCAAACTGTGTGCTTGAGAGCTAAATAATCATTTTAAGCCACTGAATTCTAGGGTAGTTTGTATGGGTATATACCTGACAGATAACTCAATTAAAACAACCTAGCACGGCTCAGCACTTGTAGCTCAATGGCTAGAGTGCCGGCCACATACACCAGAGCTGGTGGATTCAAACCCAGCCCAGGCCTGCTAAACAACAATGACAACTACAAAAAAAAAAAAAAAAAAAAAAAAAAAAATAGCCATGCGTTGTGATAGGCGCCTGTAGTTCCAGCTACTTGGGAGACTGAGGCAAGAGAATCGCTTAAGCTCAAGAGTGTGAGGTTGTTGTGACCTATGGTGCCATGGTACTCTACTGAGGGTGACATAGTGAGACTCTGTCTCAAAAAAAATAAGACAACCTGGCACAGAGGCCAGGAAGGACTTCATCCTCAGTCACAGAGCAAGCTTCCCCGTTCCCCCCCTCCACCAACTCCCATTCTCACTGGTGAGGATGACAATGCCCGTGATGAACAGCACAGCTGCCACCAATAGCCCCCGTCTCCGGAGAGTGTTTTCATCTGTAGAGAGAAAATGGAGGTGGTATAATCAGAGGGGCCTTCGCCCTTCCCCCACATCTTCTCAAGTATAACTTACCATAGAAGAAGGGGTTGTCCTCATGCTGACCTGAAGGGGACAGACAAAGAGCAAGTCATGTTTCAGCAAAGGTTTATGGGGTGAATAAGTAAATGGCAGAGTCAGGGAGGGGAGAACACAGGGGTCTCAGCTTTGGTACCCTTAGAACAAAACCCAAAGTCCTCACCATGCATAATCTGGCTTGCATTATTACTCTAATCTCATCCTCTCACTGTCCCCCTCACTCACTGTACTCCAGACCCACTGGCCTCCCTGCCATTGAACATGCCAGACACCTCACCGCAGGGCCTTTGCACTAGCTCTTCCCGCTGCCTGGAACACCCTTATCCTGGACATCCACGTGGCTACTTTGTTCACTTCCTTTTTAGTGAGACCTGCCCTGGTCCTGCATATAAAATATAGGTTGAGTATCCCTAATCTGAAAATCCAAAATGTTTCAAATCTGAAACTTTTTGTGCATCAATACAAAGCTCAAAAAAAATGCTCATTAGAGAGGGGAGGAGGGAGAGGGATTGGTGTGCTCCCACCTAATGGGCACAATGTGACCGTACATGGCACACCCCCCGGGTTTAGAACTCAATACAACAGGGACTTTACCTAACAAATGCAAACATTGTAACCTAATCATTTATACCTTCATATTAATCTAAAATTAAAAAGAAAGAAATGCTCATGAGAGCATTTTGAATTTTGGATTTTTGGATTAGGAATGCTGCACCAGTAAATATAATGCAAACATTCCAAGAATCACCTCCCCCCACCAAAAAAAAATCCAAAATCTGAGACATTTCTGGTCTCAAGCATTTTGAATAATAGATACTCGACCTCTGCTCCTCAGTTGATCTCTTTAACACTGCTTTATTTTTCTTGCTGGCAAGTTAAACTCAACTGATGTAAATTGCACATGAACTTTATGGCCACCCTGTGTCATTATTATGATTATTATTTATAATTTTTCTTCCCTTACTGGAATATCAGTTCCATGAGGACAGAGATTTTTGGCTGTTTTCTTCACTGCTGTATCACCAGCCCTAGGACAGTGCTCAATGGATATTTGTTGAATGAATGGGCAAACAGGTTCTCTACGTGACCTGTGCGTACCTATCATTTTCACTCTTCCATTGGGGTTGACTGGGCAGGAAATGGAGAATAAGACTACAGGGGGAATAAATCAGGTACCCCTACAAACAGAGCTCCCTGCTGACCCACAAGTGACCTCAGATGCTTGAGTAAATCCAGCTGAAACCAGAAGACCCACCCAGACAAGCACAGCCTGCGTTTCTAAATTGCAGAATTGAGAGCTGAATGAATGGTTATCGTTTTTTAGTTACTGAAAATGTATGCAGCATTATTTTATGCATCCATTCACCTATTCAGACATTTATTAGGCGCTCACCACCCCCTGCCAGGCTTGAAGCCATTTATTCACTTAACATATGTTTACCAGGACTATTCTGTGCTTGGCTGTGTTCCCGGTGCTGAAACTACACAGTGACTAGAAAACAGCCTGCTTCTATAGGGGGCGGGGCGGGGGTGGGGTGGGGAGTTACTGACCAGGTGGCTGGAAGGTCTGTGGGTCTGTGCCGGGGGACATTCTCTTGGGCACCATCGTTGTGGCTTCAGTGGGATGGACGGAGAGAATGGCCAGAGGATGATGGAAGCAGAAACAAGTGATAACACTGAAAGGGTATCCGGGAGAAACCCCTCTCCCACACCTGCACAACCAGTGTGCAGGGTCAGCCATCCCCCAAATCCACCCCTAGAGGCAACAAGTAATGAAATACTGAATAAGCTGGCACCGTCTGGTGACAGCTCCAACCCCTGATTGACCTGGACCCCTCCCCCAGGATCTTATGGACCACCTACAATCCAGGAGATAAAGGAACTACCCCCCTGGCAAAGCCAGGCAGGGAGACTTCTATGCCCCCAGCTACACAGCCTGGAGATACTTGTCAAACGTTTTGAATATCACCTCTGGCCCTAGACGTGATTTTCGACTGGTGTGCTGTAAGAGGATTTTAGGTGTGCCATGAAAATTTTTAAACATCATTAATTCAATTATTTTTGAAAGAAGTTCAAAGCACAGTAAGTATACTCTTTTTTCTTCTTATTATTTTTTTTTATCAATATAATTTAAGCGTGCTGCAGGAGTTTAACTATAGGTTCAAGTGTGCTGTGAGATAAAAAAAAAGGTTGAAAAACACTGCCTTAGACCAAAAATACCAAAGAGTTCCTCTCTTGAGAGGAAAAAAAAAAATCAGTGCCCCAAAGAAAAGGCCCTGTCCCTCTGGCCCTGAGAAAGACTCCAGCATCCCACCAGATGCGTCCATGAGAATTCACAGATGAAAGCTGCCTCATGAACCCTGACTTCCCTGAGCCTCTCTCAGCATCTCACCCCCTCAGTATGAACAGACAGTCAAGGATTACAAGATGTTCAGGGATTGTGTGGCCCAAAGCAGGCACAAGATCACCAGCAGGTGAAAAGCTGCTGAGACCACAGAAAATGCAAAGGACAGCCATGAGGGTGTGTGGTGTTTGTGTTGTACCCTGGAGCTAGATAGTCTGGACTCAAATTCAGATTCTGTCACTTTTGTCAGTGTGGCCCATGGCAAGCTGAGTAACCTCTCTGGGCTTCAGTTCTCTTCCCTGTAAAACAGGAGTAATGACAGTCCCCACCATGTACAGTGGTTGTGCACATTAAACAACGTAGCACACAAAAGCTTAGTACAGCACCCAGCATGGAATAAGCTTTCTGCAAATTTCAGCAATAGTATTGTCTACTTTGCTCTCCTCCTTCCTTCTGGGAACAGCTTCCCCTTTCTTTGGGGAAACTGCTCTCCCTACCCCAGTCTATGTGGTTCCCCAATTGTGACCAGGCGACAATAGGAAGCATGCAAACCCCAGTCTAGCCTTTCCCTGGGAACTTTCAAATCTCAACTAGTGATTTTGGGGTGAAAGCTGGGTACTATAAATTGAATTGTATCCCTCCCCACAAATTCACATGTGGAAGCCCTACCCCCCAAAGTGATGGTATTTGGAGATGGGGCCTTTGGGAGATAATTAGAGTTAGAGGAGTTCATGATGGTGGGGCCCTCCTGATGGGATTAGTGCCCTTTTTAGAATAGAGCAGACAGCTTGTTTCTAATCTTTCTCTCCACCCACATACATCAGGGTAAGGCAATGTGAGGACATAGTGAGAGGGTGGCCATCCACAACCCTCACCAGACACTGTCCCTGCTTGCACCTTGATGATGAACTTCCAGTTTCCAGAACTGGGAGAAAAATATTCTTGTTGTTTAAGCCACCCAGTCTGTGGTATTTTGTTATGGCAACCTGAGTGACTATGACAGTTGGTGAAGTTAGGAAGCTCCAAGCAGGGAGATGACAGGGGCCATTTCCTCACTAACTGGAAGAGAAGCAGAGGTGGAGGAGGGAGAGAGGATCTGGGAAATCCGGAGGCTCATCAGTGCCTTTTACTACTTGGCTATGATCCCCTTGGCCCTGCTGAATTTCTCTCATGTAGACCTAGGAACATGGCCTAATACATAAAGTAACTCAGGTCAGCAAAGACTCAGAGCAAATTAATTCAGATAATGTGAAAATGCTTTATCAACTGGGAAGTGGGGACATAGCTGCTACCCCCCACTCCCAGAAGGGCACTTTTGTGTAAAATAAAAAGCTCCCTTCCCCCAAGACACTTTATTTTCATCTGTTGTAAAATTGTTTTAGCAGGCAGATTCTGTAAGAATCAGATGCTTTAATGATGCCATCACTGAAAACTTGATATGATTACAAAGAGTTCCAAGAGGAATAGCCTTAGAGGTGGTGCTCTTATACAGTGCCCAGCCTGCACAACTGTGCATGCCTCTCAGCCTGGGAATGACCTAAGCTACAATACTTTCCAGTGGGGGCTTCCCCTTGAAAGGGATCATCACACAAGCATTAGAGGCCCTCTGTTGCCATCTTATCAGCTTGGCCCCTTTTCCATACCAGGTAACATTAACTCACATGTCCAGAAGGAAACTACCTCTTCCCTGACTCTAGATCTATTTGATTCAGGGAGGGCTGACCCTCTTCTCCAGACCCAAGGTGAGGCACAAGACTCAGGCCTAACCAATCAGAGTATTCATTTCCCAGGCTCCCATGGGTTCAGACATGGACATCTGACCCCAGTCAAGCCAATGAGAGTCAATACTAGGCTTCAGGGTGGAAATAATGGGAAAGAGATTCTCTCCAGCCACTGCGTTTGTGACCTAAACTTAGAACTACGTGACCATCTTTGTTACCAAGAGAGGAGAAGTGAGCTGAGAATGAAGACAACAGGGCTAAGCGAGGGAGCAATTTGGTCATGATGGTGGTAAAAGCTCCTTGATCCAGCTATGCCTGAAATTGCCTACCTCTGGACTTTACAGAACTTATTTAACCAATAAATCTTCTTTTTTTAAATTGTATTTTCTATAGTTTGCAACTTAAAAGCGCCTACGCTATTATTAAGACATACACAAAGCAGACATTCAGAACCACATTTTATAGCACCACTCCCATGAAGGGAACTGAAGGAGAGAGAGTTCCCAAGTCTACCAGTTTAGGAAATGGTGCATAATGTGTGCTTCCCTTGAAGATGCTTGCTGCAAATTAGCTTAATGAAGACTCTGAGAAGTCCTGCCATAAAGAAACATGTTTTAACTCAGAGTTCCCCTAAATACCTTTGACCACAACCAAAAAAAAGTTCTTAAAAAATATATTAACAACCCCTCAGACAGGTGCTCTAGACTTGGGGAAATGGTGACCCAGATAGAGAATTAAACAAAAATTGTAGGCCACTGCTCTCAGTCCCCAGCTCTACCTTCCTTGATGCTCTTGTGCGTCCTTGGATCTGTCATTAGAGGTACGTCCACTTCCGTCGTTTGTTGGGTCTGGGTCTGGGCCTCAATTGAGTTTAGTGTTGTTTCTACTCAGGTCAGAAAAGCAAAGAGGGAAGGATAGAAAAGACTGAATTAGGGACATGCAGTTCCAGAGCACAGCCAGCAGCAATCTCCCTCTAACAAGCTGGCAGAACTCAAATATACCAAGTGTCATTTCAGAAGTGAGAAAGAGGGACTGTCCCATGTACTGCTGATGGGAGAGAAAACTGGTGCAGAACTTGGGAAGGCAGCTTTCAAAACAAATTGAAACATTCACGCCCTTTGCTCCAATGTGTTTTGGACAAAAGCACAGGCCCTGGAACTATATTCCTGGACTTTGATCAGAGCTGTGTCCCTGACCTTGGGCAAGATGCTCTGAGCCTCTGTTTCTTTATTTGTGAAATGGGGATTATCTAACTTCTTAGAGTTAGAGTGAGGATTGAAGGAGTTAACACAAGTAAAAATATTTGGAACCATAACCAGCACATATTAAGTATATACTCTAAGTGTTGCTCGAAGAAGGGACAGGCTTGTCATTGCAGCACTGTGTGCAGACAGAAGAAGCTGGAGGCCATCAACATGCCCAAGAGGTATGTGACTACCTTCACTGCAGCAAGGGCACCCCGCAGGTACCCGCAGCAGGGAAAACAAGACGAATCTTTGCTTAGTAACATGAGAAGAGCTTCCAAACATACAGTTGCATGAAAAAAACAAGGCAAGTTGCAGAATATTCTGATATCCTGAAACTCACGAATATTCCCCACAGTCAGAAGATTTTCTCCCAGGTAATATCCATGTCATATGGTATCACTGGGGAGCCATCCCCAATGCTGGCAATGGGGACCTCTCAGAGACGGGGAGGTGGGGAGAGAAGAAGCATGGGAGTGTTAATGGAATTTATCTTGCTCACAGTATTGTGTCCTTTCCACGGAGAATGTGTTTATGTGTGACGATGGCAGTAAACATCAATTGAAAAAAAATTGGGGAGTGCTTTTGAATTATGTCATATTCCAAGAAAAAGTTCAAATGTTATTTGAAAATTCACAAAAGGAAAAAAGAGTTATAGAGATGAAAGGAAGAAATGAATGAAGTTGGCACACTGGGAGTTTCCGGGGGTGTTTGTGAAGTTCCACTCCCTGACCTGGGTGATAGTCACGCATAGGTTCAGTTCAGAGTAAGCCATTAAGTTGTACATAATTTATGGGTTTCATATTTTTCTATATGCATGTTCATGTCATAATTTCAAAAAATCTTTTTTTTTTTTTTTTTTTATACAAATTCTCACTCTGTCTCCCAGGGTAGAGTGCTATGGCATCATAGCTCACAGCAACCTCAAACTCTTGGGCTCAAACTATCCTCTTGCCTCAGCCTCCTGAGTAGCTGGCACTACAGGCACCTGCCACAATACCTGGCTAATTTTTTTTTTTCTGTTTTTAGTAGAGATAGTGTCTCACTCTTGCTCAGGCTGGTCTCAAACTCCTGAGCTCAAGGGATCCACCTACCTCAGCCTCCCAGAGTGCTGGGATTAGAGGTGTGAGCCACCTTAATCTGGCCTAAAAGTTCTTTTTTAAAAAGTATTGAATGGGGTTGGCTGACTGCCCCACTCAAAGTAAACTGAGGGGTTCAAAGCTTAAGCAGAGACTGAAATAGGCACCCAAAGACCCAGAGTATCAGCAGAAGAGGGAGAGCTATGTCTGCCCCGGACCCAGCCCCAGCCCCTCCTCTTGCCCCACTCACCATCGGCAGGCCCGGCTGGGGGCTCAGGAGTGGCCTCAAGCTCTGGATAGGATGCATCTGGAGTCCAGAAACAGGGGATCAGGGAGAGAAGAGCAGAGAAAAAAAGTGGAAAAGGTCCGTAGATGAATACACAGGGGATTCCCATAGCAACTCAATTTCCGTGTAATGAAAATGACTTAATTAATCCAGTCATCTGCTAACTGTCCAAATGTGCTGCCAGCATCTCCCCTGACTCAGGACCTCACCTCCCACAGACGCCATCCCAAAGGCTCCTTGGGGATGCTGGCTGCAGATTAGCTCTCTCAAGATGCTGAGATGTCTTGTTTAAAGAAATGTGTTTAACTCAGTCTCCCAAATACCTTTGCCCACAAACTGGCATCCACATGCTCTGATGAGAGCCCCTGGAACTTCTTCTGGGGACCCATTATTCCCTGAGTCTTGATCTACTTTACTCAGAGGGACTGATACCAGCCCTGTTGAAGGTTGAACATGGAGCCCAGGCCCAGCCAATTAGCTTTCATGATCAGCGCCAAAGACACTTGTTTCTGGTACATTTGCTGGATTGGGGAAGGGGAAATTCTCTTGCTTTGATTCTTAGCAGGAAGGATGAAAGCCCCAGGCTTCCAGGGGTCCACATGGCCCCATGAGAGAGGACTGCTTGAAAACAAAGCCAACAGTGAGAAAACAGAACTAAGAGATGGAGTGAGGTTCCTGAGAACATCGTCTGAGCACCTAAGCGGAGCCATGCCTAACGGTCTATCCCCTGACATTTTAGTTACACGAATCCATAAATCCTGTGTGTGTCCGGTTCAAGTTCGGGATTTTTGTTGCTGTTTGCAATGATAGGGTCTTGACAGAACTGTCCCTCTTAAGATCCTCACCTGGGGCTGGTGTCAGGCCAGAAATGGCCACGGTAGTTGAGTCCACTGGAGAAATGGGCGGGGTCCCCTCCAATGTCTGTCCTGGGGAATAAAGGATAAAAAATCTGGGAGAATTTGCCTCTGGTCCCTCTTGTCTCACCAATGCTCCCACCCTCCCCTTCTTGCTGAACTCTTGGGGGTAACTATAGAAACTCTGGAGGTCCTATCTCCCCATGGAACCATCCAGCTTTGGTGGTATCAATCAATCTGTGACCCTGAAGCCGTGACCCTGGAAGTGTTTTAAGCTATGCTAATGCCTGAGAACCCTTCTTCCATCCCCCTCCTTGCCCACTCTTGTGGGATGAGAGATGCAGGCTCATCTGCTTAGCCCTGGTGCTAGGGTCAGCCAGGGGCCTGATTTCAAATTCTACTTCCCTAAACTTTCTTGCTGTGTGACCTGGAGCAAATGAAGACCCCTTTTTGAGTCTCGCCTGCCTGGTCTGCAAGTGGAGATAGTAACTGAATCTACTTCCCAGGGCTAAATAGCATGGAATGAGATGGAGCTTCAGGTCTCAGCAATAGACACACCCACTGCCCTAAGCCTGGCTGGGCCTCCATCGCCTCATCACTGGACAACCCAGCAGCTTCCTCCCTGGTCTCCCATGGCATGGTCCCCACCTGCAGCTAGAGGAAGCCTGGGAACACCTGAGTCAGGTCTGGACCCTCCTGGCTCAGAGCCCTGCCCCAGCTAACCTCACTCCTGGTAACAGCAAAGACCTCACCCAGCCCCTAAATCCCCCTTCTCCAGGGCCTCCACCACTTCTTGGACCTCTCCTCCTCCCACCCTTGCTCACCCCAACCCAGCCACTTCCTTGCCTGCTGTTCTTCAAACCATCAGATAGCACTCAACTCCCAGATCACCTGTAAGGCTCTCTCCTCATCTCCTAGCTCAAACTGTCACTTCCTCAGCGAGGCCTTCCCTGACCACCCTCTGCAAACAATCCTCATTCCCCTCCTCTGTATTTCTCCATAGCACATGTCACCTTCTCAAATACTGTCTACTGCTCCGTCGTTTGCTGATTTGTTGACATTCCCCACTAGACTGTGACCTCTCATTTTAGTCACTGCTATCTCCCCAGTGCATACAAAATCTGGCTCATAGTAGGCACTCAGCAAATAGCTGTCGAATGGTTGAAAGATACATTTTGTCAAAGAGAGTGGGGCACCATCAGTGCAGTGTATGCTCTGGATTCTGGGGGCAGGCGGGACAGTTAGCATCCCAGCTCCGCCATGTACTAGCCACTGGCACAAGGCATTTTCCCTCAGTGAGCCTCAGTTTCCTCATCCATAAAACAGGAATGACAATGCCCCCTCAGTTCCCACCTTTGAGAAACACAGACAAGGCAAGGAGGAGATATCTCTAACTCTTTAGACTAGCCCCAGCTCAACCCCGTTGGTTAACGGTGCATTGCCCAGGGACCTGGTAATCTGCTTTGCTGGAGCCCAGGCTTCCTGGCTGCTGAGTAGGAAACTGATACCGATCTCACGGCCAAATCAAACCAAGCCAGCTCTTCTCAGAGGTGAAATGGAGGATGCTCAGCAGGACAGGCTCCAGCCAGACTCACTGGAAGTGGCCCACCCAGTTCTGAGGTGTCCAAGTAGGATACAACTCTGCCCCCCAGAGGGCTCCCCACTTCCCGGTGTCAGCTCAGTAGTGGTAGTGAGTAGACAGGACCAAGCATCCATATTCTCCGCCCACCCAGCCAGAAGCACACTGGGAGGGCTGGGTGCTCTGGGCAGGGTGCAGACAAGGGCTGGGTCTTACCTCTGGTGGGAAGAATCAGGCCAATGATGGTGAGGAGATACAGGCGACCAGAGGGCGTCATCTGTGGGTGAGAACATGAAAGGGTCAGTCCTGATGTCAGGCTGCAGGCCCAGGGCAGCCCCTGCAGACCCATTTCCTACCCTGAGCAGCCGCCTCTGACTTCCAGGAGTGGCAATTGGCTTCTAACGCAGGGTGAGAGGCTCAGAAGTGGGGACCCCAAGCCACCACCCATTTCTTTCCCCTGCAGGTCCCCAAAGAACACAAGAAGCATCAGACCAAACTGATCTCCCAGCAGCAGAAACGCCAGGGGACACTCCCGAAGCAGAAAAGCACCTCCCTGCTCCTCTGCCGACACTTACCCCTGGCCTGATGGACAGTGAAGAAGGACGTGAGGGGTCTGGGGCAGAGGAGGAGATCAGGAGACTCCTTCCCTCCCTCAGGGGCCCAGAGCCCAGGAGTTGGCAAAGAGGAAGAGTGAGTAAGGCACTCCTGATCACACAGGAAAAAGTGAATGGTGTTAGGGGCCGCTGTGCAGGGAAGATAGAACGGGATGCCGCGAGGATCACAGAAGGACTGGTCCGAGAGGGATGACGGAGATCCGGGGAGACTGAGGCAGGAGGGAGCGGAGCGGCGAGGCCCACTGTGGCACAGAAAGAGGAGATGAGACAAGGGGGCTTGAACGCAGGGCGCAGAGGCGCAGAAAAGGCCAGTCTCCCGCCCACCTGAGCCAGGCTCTGGGCAGAGGGGAGGAGGATGGAGGTGGGTGGAGGTGGGCGGAGGAGGGACTTACGTCAGAGCTTGGGGTCCCGAACCGGCGGCCGCGTGGGGAGAGGGCAGCGACGGTGGCTGACTCCAGGCGGAGGGTGTGGCCAGGGGAGCGCGGGCGGGCGGGGACCCAGACCGGCTCAGTCATTTCCTCTTGGGTTTCCTGGCGTTAGGGCCCGGGGTGGGAGCAGGAGGGGGAGACGTTGAGGGTGTGGGGGGCAGGGGTGAAGGACAGGCGGGGGCCCCACCTCTCGGCCTGCAGGAGGGTGGGGATGGGGAACCCTGCAGGCTGGTCTATGGGGGGGGGGGCAGGGGAGAGGGGGAGGGGTCTACGGCGGGGTCGCGGGAGGAAGGGACGGGACGGGGCCGATCGGGAGGAGTGGAGGGAGAGGAAGGGAAACTCGGGGGGGGGGGGTGGACGGGGCGGCGACCCCTGCCGCGGGGAGAGCAGAAGGAGAAGGGGTGCAAACCGCGCACCCCCCCTGCGGCCCCACAGCTG
>CAUYPK010102969.1:0-15532 GCA_963574355.1 Loris lydekkerianus
TAATCATCAGAGAAATGCAAATCAAAACTATTTTGAGATATCACCTAACCCCAGTAAGAGTAGCCCACATAACAAAATCCCAAAACCAGAGATGCTGGTGTGGATGTGGAGAAAGGGCACACTTCTCCACTGCTGGTGGGAATGCACACTAATAGGTTCCTTCTGGAAGGATGTTTGGAAAATACTTAGAGAACTAAATATAGACCTGCCATTCGATCCTTTAGTTCCTTTACTAGGTTTATACCCAGAAGACCAAAAATCACAATATAACAAAGACATTTGTTCCAGAATGTTTATTGCAGCCCAATTAATAATTGCTAAGTCATGGAAGGAGCCCAAGTGCCCATCGACCCATGAATGGACTAGAAATTGTGGTACATATATGCCATGGAATACTATGCAGCCTTAAAGAAAGATGGAGACTTTACCTCTTTCATGTTTACATGGATGGAGCTGGAACATATTCTTCTTAGCAAAGTATCTCAGGAATGGAAGGAAAAGTATCCAACGTACTCAGCCCTACTATGAAGCTAAATTATAGCTTTCACATGAAGGCTATAACCCAACAATTGCACAAGACTATGAGGAAAGGGCCAAGGAAGGGGAAGGGAATGGGAAGGTAATGGTGGAGGAAGGGTAATGGGTGGAGCCACACCTACCGTGCATCTTAGAATGGGTACAGGTGAAACTTACTAAATGCAGAATACAAATGCCTACTTACAGTAACTAAGAAAATGCCATGAAGGTTACGTTGAACAGTTTGATGAGAATATTTCAGACTGTATATGAAAGCAGCACATTGTACCCCGATTGCACTAATGTACACAGCTATGATTTAACAATAAAAAAAAAAAGAAAAAGAATCAGCCTATCATAGGGACAGAGTGCCTGTCTCTAATTCAGTGTATTTACTTTGATATAGAGAATGGTGTTCTACCCTCACAGAATGTGAGCAGATGCTTCAGATGTCCTCAGCTCTTTCTTTGTCCATTAACTTAATGAAGAGTCAAACTCTACAACTATCATTGTGAATTTATCTATTTCTCTTTTTAAATTTTTAGTTTTTTCTTTCATGTATTTGAAAGCTCTTTTAGCACATACATTCATATTTGTAACTGTCACTTCTTCCTGATGAATCAATCATTTTATCTTTTTTTTTTTTATTGTTGGGAATTCATAGAGAGTGCAGAGAGCGAGGTTACAAAAAAAAGAGAGAGAGAGAGAGAGAGAGAGAGAGAAGGGAGATCAGCTTCCAGCATTATAGTGTGAGCTCCAGACCCATTCCCCAGTGAAACTTTGAAAATTATTTTGTAAGAAACAACCATTTAAAGCCTCTGGACAAGTAGCAAAAAAAGAAACTTCAACTAACGGAAATCTATGAATATTCAGGAAGAAAGGCAAAAGTCTATGTGGTATCTGAAGTAAAACTACTTCTTCCTTCCCCCCTCCCAGCTAGTGATGTAGAGACTCCACTCAGAACACAGAGCCTTTGCAAGACCAAGAACACTCCCTCTCGCCTCAGCTCTGGGAAACAGCTCTCTGTCCAGCAGGACACTGGTGTTTCTCATTCTACTCACAGCTACCTGGAAGGGTGCAATTGAGAGGTGGTGGCTCCCTGCTTCTACTGAGCCCCTGCTCATGAAATAGAGGCTATACCTTGAGTTCAGTGTGCTGAGAATACTGGGGCCCTGATCACCCCTGCTTTGGCTCATGAGGTTTCATATCAAGAGAGGCAAGCTGAGAGGACTCAGATCACTGCCCCAACTCTCAGTTAGTTCTCAGCTCCTGGAGTAGGATATACTCAAAGAAGAGCTAGCCATTGTTTAATAGACAGCTCCTAATGTCTTCCACAAGGAACTGGTTTCATTTCCAATAGTTTGGAGAAATTCAAGCCTAAAGGCATTCTCAAGAATAGTGAATATTGTGCTGAAAGGTAACTAACATGAGATTTATGGATTCAATGAAGATACAACGGCTGGCCAGTTTGCAGGAGAGAACTCGGGAATAAGAGAGCTGGAAAGATCTTTGCTGGGGTTAGAATATCAAACACTAACTTCAGAAACTATTCAAAGGGGCCATAATTTTATTGTGTTGATTTAAAGAGCAATTTTTATGCTCCAGGGCATTGTTGAAAACAATAGAACATCCAACAGTTAGTGAATTTCAGCCAACAGCTGGGTGGACTGGAAAAGAGCCCTGTCAATATCACTGTCATTTAAAGGTAACTGTGGGCATACCCAAAGCTGAGTTTCCTTGAGAAGCAACATCAGAAGTTTAACCTTGGGGGGCGGGGTGGGGAATAGACATCACTAAAAGAATTCTTGCAGTCACTAAATAAATAAACAAATAGCAGTAAGAAGATCCCCAGGTGGGAGGCCAGTATTGAAAGTTCCTGCAATACAGTATCTGAAAGTCCAGTTTCCAACAAAAGAAAATTTTGAGGCATGAAAAGAAACAAGGAAGTGTGGCCCATAGTTTTTGTTGTTAGAAGAGGAGGGAGGCAGATAAGAGAAACTGTAAGTGAGAGCAATTATCAAATTTAATAGAAAATGACTTCAGAGTAACCACTGAATATGTTCACAGAATTAAAGAAAAGTATGATTAAAGAAGTAAAGGGAGATATGATAACTGTTAGATGTTCAAAGATGCTTCAAAGAACCAGACCAAGTAGAGTTAATGACAGAGATTTTTAAGACCATCCACAAGCAGATGGTCTGCCACTAACCGTGCAAAA
Source organism: Loris lydekkerianus (assembly GCA_963574355.1). Taxonomy (NCBI): domain Eukaryota; kingdom Metazoa; phylum Chordata; class Mammalia; order Primates; family Lorisidae; genus Loris; species Loris lydekkerianus. The sequence goes on from CAUYPK010102969.1 coordinate 2,735, forward strand.
TGGCCACAGTGCTGACTTACGGTAAGGAGCCTCTTTTAAAGCAATTCAGTCAAGCTTGCCTTGTCAGTCATAGCTCAGTAACTGAGTGTGGTGCAAAAGAGCAACAGGTTGTCTGCTAGAGGCCTTGTAAAAGCTTGGAGGGTTATCTGCTGGAAATCTGTAACCTGGAAGAACTATTTTAACAGAACCAGAAAAGAAAGGATAGTTCTATTCTTTGCTAAATGAATGTCCAGACCGTCTAGAGCCAGAAAAAGACTAACAAGTCCTATTTGCTTAAGAATAGTCAAACACATTAGAGGTAGAGGGAGAATAACAAGTCCTATTCTCTTCTTTACTTAATGAGTGTTTAAACCCCCCAAAGGTAAAAACTTAATGTTTATTCCCAGAGGCAGAGAAAGGCTAACAATAACACTATCACACCAAAATAGAAAATATCAATAAATGTAGAAATTAGGCTCAGTGCCGGTAGCTCAATGAGTAAGGGTGATGGCCACATAAGCTGAGGGTGGCAGGTTCGAGCCCACCCCAGGCCTTCTAAACAATGACAACTGCAACCAAAAATAGCTGACCCTTATGGCGGATACCTATAGTCCCAGCTATTTGGGAGGCTGAGGCAAGAGAATTGTTTAAGCCCAAGAGTTTGAGGTTGCTTTGCTGTGAGCTATGACGCCACAGCACTCTATCGAGGAGTGACATAGTGAGACTCTGTCTAAAAACAAAAAAAGATGAAGAAATTATAAAAAAAAAAAAAAAAAGGAAATTCTGGAGTTGAAAAGTAAAATAACTAAAATTAAAAGCTCACTACAGGCCAGGCATGGTGGCTTGCAACTCTAATCCTAGCACTCTGGGAGGCCAAGGCAGGAGTCTTACTTGAGGTCAGGAGTTCAAGACCAGCCTGAGTAAAAGCAAGATTCCATCTCTATTTAAAACAGAAAATTTAGCTGGGTGTGACGGTGTGTGCCTCTAGTCCCAGCTACTCAGAAGGCTGAGGTAGGAGGATTGATTCAGCCTAGGAGTTTGGGGTTGGAGTGAGATATGATGATCCACTGCTCTCTAGCCAGGAACAACAAGATTCTGTCTCAAAAACAAACAAAAAATTCACTATAAGGAACTCAGTCATAGATCTGAATTGGCAGAAGAAAAAAAAAAAAAGTGAACCTGAAGGTAGAGCAATAGACATTATTCAACTGAAGAACAAAAAGAACAAGGAAAAATGAATAGAATCTCAGAGAATTGTGGGACCTCATTAAGCACAACAACATATGCATAATGGGAATACCAGAAGGAGAGGAGAAAGGGAAAAGGAAAGGAAAATATTTGAAGAAATAATGATTAAAAACTCTCCAAAGTTATTGAAAAATAATAACCTATACAATCAAGAAGCTCCATAAACTCCACGTAGAATAAATAAAAAATATCCACAAACACACACACCGTGGTAAAAATGAAAGGCAAAAATAAGGAGAAAATCTTCAAAGCAGAGAAAAATGCCTCATCATTTACATAGGAACCACAATAAAATAAGTAGCTAACTTCTCATCAGAAACAATTAAAGATAACATATTCAAAGGGCTCAAAGGAAAAAACTGCCAACCAAGACTCCTATACCCAGCAAAGCTACCTTTCAAAAATGAAGATGAAGTAGAACATATATCCACAAGAATGGAAATGAAGGTCTTAAAGGGATGTTTATACAACCAGATTCACAGCAGCATTATCCACAATAGCCAGATTGTAGAAGCAACCCAGTGTCCATCAACAGATGAATAGATATCAACTATTATACAGAATTAAAAAGGAATAAAACTCTGACACATGCTACAACATGGCTGAACCTTGAGGACATCATGCTAAGTGAAATAAGCTAGTCACAAGAGGAAAAATACTGTATGACTCCAGTTATTTGAGATACCTACAGTACTTAAATTCCTACAGAAGAAAGTAGAATGGTGGTCTCCAGGGGTTGGAGGAGGGAATAATGGGAAGTTATGGTTAAATGGGTACAGAGTTTCTATTTCGTAAGATAAAAAGAGTTCTGGAGACAGATGGTGGTTATGGTTGTACAATATAAATGTACTTAACAGTACTGAACTGCACACTTAAAAATGGTTAAGGTGGTGAATTTTATGTTATGTGTATGTTACCACTATGAAAAAAAAAACTTCAGGGAAAACAAAGGTGAAACAAAGACATTCCCATTTTCAGAAACAAAAACAAAAACAAATAAAAGAATCTGTTACTTTACAAGAAATTCTTCAGGCTGAAAGCAAATGGCTCTAGATGGTAACTTGAATCCACACAAAAAAATCAAAGTGCACCATTAGACTGTGTAATTGTAAATGACAGTAAAAATACATCTTTTTATTCCTTCTTCTATGAACTTATATAAAGTATTATGCATATAGGTAAGGTGTGGTAGCTCACATCTGTAATCCTAACACTCTGGGAGGCTCAGGTGGGAGACTGCTTGAGTTTGAAGACCAGCCTGAGCAAGAGCAAGACCCCATCTGTACTAAAACCAGAAAAGTAGCCAGGCATTGTGGTGGATACCTGTAGTCCCAGCCACTCAGGAGGCTGGGGCAGAAGGAGCACTTGAGCCCAGGAGTTTGAGATTGCTATGAGCTTGGCTGACACCACAATACTAGCCTACAGCAACAGAGTAAGAGTCTGCCTCAAAAAACAAATTGTTATGCACAAAATACATAGATGGACTTGCAACATATAGAAATGTACATATATTTACCAATAACCACACAAAAGGGTAGGCTGGAACAAAGCTGAAACAGGCTAAGAAAATTATTGTAAGTAATAATGATAACGACAGAATAGTTCATTTTATAATATTAAAAGCTATATTATAAGGTGCTAAAAATTATATACACATTTTAAGCTACCTTGTTGGAAATAAAATCAATCACGGTTCATTCTTCCATTTGATAACATCTTATTTCTTTTCTCAGGGTTTTATAGTTCTCTGTGTAGAGATCCTTCACATCCTTTGTTAGCTATATTCAAAGGTATTTCATTTACTTTGAAGCTATTGTGAAGGGAATTGTGTCTTGAGTCTCAGCTTGACTCTTGTTGGTATATATGAAGGCTACTGACTTGTATACATTGATTTTATATCTCAGGATGTTACTGTATTTCTTGATTACTTCCAGGAGTCTTGTGGTTGAGTCCTTTAGGTTTTTGAAGCATGGATTATATTATCTGCTCCCGTTTGGATACCTTTGATAATCCTCTCTTGCCTAATTGCATTGACTAGGACTTTCAGCGCTATGTTGAATAGTAATGACAATAATGGACTTCCTTGTGTGGTTCCAGTTCTAAGCAGAAATGCTTTTGGTTTTTCTCCATTCAGCATGACACTGGGCTGTGGGTTTGTCACAGATTGCTTCTATCAGTTTAAGAAATGCCCCATATATGTCTCTTTTCTTAAGTGTTCATATCAGAAAAGGATGCTAGATTTTGTCAAATGCTTTTTTTTAAATCTATTGAGAGGATCATATGGTCTTTGTTTTTCCTTCCGCTTATATGGTGAATAATCTTTATGGATATGTGTATGTTAAACTAGCCTTGCATCCCTGGAATAAAGCCAACCTGGTCATAATGTTTTGTTTTGTTTTTGTTTTTTTGTGTGTTTTTTTTAAATGTGTAGCTGAATCGCTTCTCGGCCTTTTGGCTAAGATCAAGTGTAGTATCTTTTCTTATCAGTTTAAATGTGAAGCTGAACTCTATTTGCTAGGATTTTATTGAGTATTGTGCATTTTGTAGTTTTCTTTTTTAGCTGAATCCATTCCTGGTTTTGGCAGAACACTTACATACTGTTGGTGGGAATGCAAAGTAAAACAGTCTTTTTGTTTCTGTTTTTGTTTTTTGAAACAGAGTCTCACTTTGTCGCCCTTGGGAGAGTGCTGTGGCATCACAGCTCACAGCACTATTGAGGCTCCTAACACACAATATTTTTGAAAAGAAATATAGAGAATCTTCAAGGAAGTGAAAATAGACCTTCTATTTGATCCCACAATCTTACTAGGTATCTACCAAGAAGAAAAAAAAATCATTTTACCATAAGAACATATGCACTAGAATGTTTATCACAGCTGATTTCACAATTGCCAAGATGTGGAAACAACCCAGGTGCCCATCAACCTAGGAACAGATTAATAAACTGTGATATATGGACTACTATTCATCCATGAAAAAGATAAAGACTTTGCAATTTTTGTATTTACCTGGATAGATTTCGAGAACACTCTCCTTAGTAAAACATCTCAAGAATAGAGAACCAAGTATCCCATGTACTCAATACTAAGTTGAAACTAGTAGATTGGCTCAGTACCTATAGCCCAGTGGCTAGCGTGGCCAGCCATATACACCTGGGCTGGCAGGTTCGAACCCAGCCGGGGCCTGCCAAACAACAATGACAACTACAACCAAAAAATAGCCGGGCATTGTGGTGGGTACCTGTAGTCCCAGCTACTTGGGAGGCTGAGGCAAGAGAATCACTTAAGCCCAAGAGTTTGAGGTTGCTGTGAGCTGTGGTGCCACAGCACTCTACTGAAGGTGACACAGTGAGACTGTGTCTCTAAAAAAAAAAAAAAGAAAGAAAGAAAAAGAAATCCCCACTGAAACATGGGAAAGGAGCATGAACAGGCAACTTATGTTAAAGGACACTTAAATAGATAATAAACATCTATAAAGATACCCTCAAACTTGGCAGTAATTAGAGGGACGCAAACTAAAAGAGGGCAAATGCTAAAAATTAGAGAATGGAATGATGCCAAGTGTTCAGAATAATGCCGGGGACTCTGGAACCCTTATGCGTGTGTGGCTTGAGTTTGGAAGAAGGCACAGTTGTTTGGAGAGCAGACTGGCAGTGATTCAGCACTGCTTGTGGTCTCTGGGAATAGGAATCAATCCGAGCGTATGTCCCCTGGAAAGGGATGGGCAAAATGTGGTAGATACAAAGACGGGATGGTCACAAAGCAACAGGGATGGGTGGTGGCAATAACTTAAGATACAGAATAAAGGCTAGAACGTGACGCCATTTATGCAAATTCAAAATATATGCACACAGAACAGTGTACAGGTGACACTGGAACAGCATGAGTTTGGACTAGACAGGTCACTTTTACTCAGATTTCTTCTGCCTCTGCCACCCCAGAGATAGCAAAGCCAACCCCTTCTCTTCCTCCTCTTCCTTCTCAGCCTACTCAACATGAAAACAACAGGATGCAACCATTTATGACAATCCACTTCCACTTAGGAAAGAGTAAATATATCTTCTCCTCTTTATGATTTTCTTCATAACAGTGTCTTTTCTCTAGCTTACTTTATTGTAAGGCTACAGTATATACATATAACATACAAAATACATGTTAATCAACTATGTTATCAGTAAGGCTTCAAGTCAACAGTAGGCTATTACTAGTTAAGTTTTGGAGAGAGTCAAAAGTTATATGTATGTGAATTTTTGACTGTGTAGGGATCAGTATCCCTAATCTCACTGTTAAAGGGTCAGTTATAAATACATGAAAGCATAAAAATGAAACTTAGTAGAATGTCTGTGGCTGAGCATGGTGGCTCATACCTGTGATTGTAGCACTTTGGGAGGCTGAGGTGATAAGATCACTTGGGGCCAGGAGTTGGAGACCAGCATGAGTAAGAATGAGACCTCCATCTCTACAAAAAAATAGAAAAACTAGCCAGCTGTGGTGGCACATGGCTGTGTTCCCAGTTATTTGGGAGGCTGAGGCAATAAGATCACTCAAGCCCAGGACTTTGAGGATGCAGAGAGCTATGATGACATCACTGCCTTCTAACACAGGTAACAGAGTGAGACCTTGTTTTGAAAACAAAAAGAATAGCTGTCTGTGGGCGGAAGAGACTGAGAGTAGGGTACAGGCATAAAATGGAATGAATCAATTGAATAAATGAACCAACAAATGCATGAACAAGCAAAACAGGGAGGGGCTTTCATGGACCAAAGATCATAAAGTGCTAAGGGCGATAATATAATTAATTCAATTCCTCACTCCTGAGGTCTCAAAACATGGAGAAAGGGAGGAAGTGGGTGTATAACCAAACACGGTTGGTTGCTGTTCAGTCCTCAAGGAGTTCTCAGTCATGTGGAGATTAAACTCAGACACAAACTAAAGCAACAAAAACTAATTCAACCACAGAAGAGAAGTGATCAAAAGCCACATGAGCAGAGACTGACAAGGTCTGGAGCAATCAGATGGCTCTGCGGGAGGGACACAAGTGAAGCTGCACCTGTCCGTGTTGGGCATGAGGACCGTCATCTGAAACTGATAAACGCCAATTTGGAAAGTTGGTGTTGGGTTGACCCTTGGTTGGTATCTGGGATCTCAGAACTTAGGAGGGTCCCACCATCCTGCCTGGAAAGAGGGGCTCACGGTGCCTACATTGTTGGCACACTTGTGCCCTGTGCTGAACACCTGCTTCTCTCCAGGAGTCTGGAATGTGGTCTATGACCAGCCCCTAATTAAAAACCCTGGGCACAGAGTCTGCAGTGCATTTCCCTGGTAGAAAGCATTTCACACTTGTCGCCCTCACAGGGCAATGAAGCACAGCCTGTGTGACTGCACAGGGAGGGAGCTCTTGGAAGCCTGTGCTGGCTTCCGCTGGATGGGGCCCCACCACCTTTTCCCTCGCTGGTGTTGCTCTGCATTGTACATGCAGAGCCCTGTGAGTCCTCTTACGAATCACCAAACCTGAAGGTGGTCTTGGGATTCCCAACATGGACATAAATTCAAGATAAAAGATAGTGCTGGAGACTGAACCAAAATGACGAACTAAATACACTGTCTGCCTTCTAAGTGGCTTAAAAATTGTATAGAATGGCAGAAATATTATCTTTTTAAACACGAAATCAACAAGACCTAAGTATTTTTTTAAATGTTAAATCAATGAGAGACCTACTAAACAAGACCTAAAAACATCTAAGAAATTTTTGGAAGGTAAAAAGTATTTAGAGTTGGATTACCTGAGGAAAGCACAGTCCAGGACAAGCTTAAGCTGTCACACCCTGGAAAATGGCAACAGGTTCCTGGCACCAAATCCATGTATAAAAAGAAGTTCAGGTTGAATCCAGCAAAGTGATTAACTTGGGAACTGCAGTCAGATGGCTAGGACCATTGGACCCGTCCCCAGACAGCCTGAACAGCCCACAGCAGATCTCCCCATTCCACTCAGCAGCACATCATAACTCTTCAATAATCATGAAGGGTAGTCTAACAGCAGGTAGTACAGGAGGGAAACTTCACAACAAGCACCTAGAGTAAGAATCACCAAGTTCTTAATCAACATCACAAAATATCGACATTGAAAATCAATAAGAGAAAAGAGTTACTCGAGCACATAGAAGAAATGATTAGACATCCTTCGAAAAGTTCCAAGGACTTACATCTATGAAAAGGAAGCTGCTGGTATGTGAAGATCTCTGTGATTATACTATGACATAAAAAAGCAAGATGAAAGGCAGATATAGAATAACGCTACTATTTGTGCAAACAAAGAGGAATGAGGCACGTGATTCATATTTGTTTATGTCTGCATGAAGAAAGTTGGTATGGAGACATAAGAAGCTAATACAATGGTAACCAATGGTTACCAGAGAACTGGGTAGCTAGGAGGGTAGGGATGTTAAGCACTGATTTTTGCACCTATTTCATTTTTTCCTTTTGTATTTTTTTTTTTCTTTTGAGACAGAGTCTCACTTTGTCGCCCTTGGTAGAATGTCGTGGCATCATAGTTCACAGCAAGCTCAAACGGTTGGGCTCAAGCAATTCTCTTGCCTCAGCCTCCCAAGTAGCTGGGACTACAGGTGCCCACCACAATGCTGGCTATTTTTAGAGATGGGGTCTCACTCTTGCTCAGGCTGGTCTTGAACCCATGAGCTCAGGCAATACACTCGCCGCTGCCTCCCAAAATGCTGGGATTACAGGTATGAGCCACCACACCTGGCCTCCTCTTGTATTTTTTGGAGCACACTCTTTCTCTGTTGCCCTGGCTTTATAAAGTGCAGTGGTGTCACCATATCTCGTAGCAAACTCGAACTCCCTGGCCTCAAGGATCCTCCTGCTCCAATAGCTGGGACTACAGGTGAGCCTCACAATGCCCTAATTTTTCTATTTTAGTAGAGAGGGTTTCACTCTTGCCCAAGCTGGTCTCTAACTCCTCACCTCAATTGATCCTCCCACCTGCCCAGAGTCCTAGGATTACAGGCATGAGCCACTGTTCCAGCCTAGGAGACCTTCCCCTTTCACCTTTCTAATACAGTTTAGGTTTTAAGCACTGATTTTGCACCTATTTCATTTTTTTTTCCTGCAGTTTTCGGTCGGGGCTGGGTTTGAACCCGCCACCTCCGGCATATGGCGCCACCCACCTATTTCACATTTTTTAATTTAAAAAGCAGAGACTTTGAAAGTTACAAATATAATAATTAACATTATCAACAACAAAAAAGGAGATCAGCTAAAGAGTTGATTAGACAAATCTAAACACTAGATTACTGAACTGGAATATCAAGCCACAGAGCAACCAGAATGCAGCCCATAAAGATAAGGCCACACAACAGGGTGCAGTGGCTCACACCTGTGATCCTAGCACTCTGCAAGGCAGAGTCAGGGGGATCACCTCAGCTCAGAAGTTCAAGATCTGCCTGACCAAGAGTGAGACGCTGTCAAGAAAGAAAAGAAAAGAAAAGAAAAAAAAAGAAAGAAAAGAGAATTAGCCAGGCGTTGTGGCTCACACCTGCAGTCCCAGCTACTCAGGAGGCTGAGGCAGGAGGATGGCTTGAGCCCAAGAGTTGCTGTGAGCCATGATGTAATGTCCTCTGCCCAGGGTGGCAGAGTGAGACTCACAAAAAGAAAAAAGGAAAAAAAAAAAAAAAAAGAAAGAAAGAAAGAAATGTAGGGAACCACCAAAGTGCTGAGCAGGAAGAACCAAAAAGATCTACCACTAGACAAGTAGTGGTGAAAGTTTAGAACACCAAGGAGAAAAGCTTCAGAGAAAATAAAAAGGTGAACTACAAAGAAACAGGAATCAGACTTCTCCTCAACCACACTAGATGCCAGCAGATAATGAAACATTATCTTCAAGACTCTGATGTTTTTCACCTAGAATCCTATACCCAGCCATACATATTCACATGGAAAAGAAAAGTTTTAAATATATTTTGAATATGCAAGGGCTCAGAAAGTTTTACCACCCACAGAATGCCTGAAAACAAAACAAACAAGTATTTAAAGTACTTGACTCAAGCAAAACAAATGAGTTTATGTTTTCATAAAGAAACTCACTCTCTTCTGATGCTTTTATAAGAGCAAATAATCTGTAAAATTCAGTTTATCTAAATAACTATTTATGTATAATATATAAAAATCCAAAATTTCATATGATCTTAATATGAGATAATTAAAATCATGGCTAAGGGTGTTTCTTTCTTTTTTTTTTTTTTTTTTGCTTTATTCATGGAGAGTTCATATAACTAGATAATCTTTTAAACGGCAAGAAAAAAAAATGTTTAGATACCTGTGAAAAATTAAGGGTACTAAAGGAGTTCAATTTCATTTACTGCCAGGGAAATCCAAATTAAAACCACAGTGTTATATCCACCAGAATGAATAAAATGGTAAAGGACATTACCAAGAGTTGGCAAGGATATGGAGCAACCACACACAAACTACTGGGATAAATAAACAGATACAACAACTGTTGAAACTGTTCGGCATATCTACTAGAACTGAGCATATACACCATCTAATATCAAGCAATTCCACCCCTATATACATACTCAACAGAAATGCAGACACTCACTCAACAAAAGACACGTACCAGGATATTCATACAGGATATTCATACAGCACTATTCACAATAGTCCAAAACTCCAAATACCCTACATGTGAAACAAGGCAGAAAGTATCTTCATTACAGATATTTACATACTGTAAACAACAAATCAAAATGAAGGAACCACAACTATACTCAAGAACACAGACAAACCTCACAAATGTTATGTTGGTGAAAAGAAGCCAGATATAAAAGGCTGCATACTGTATTAGTCTATGGATATTAAGTATAAAAACAGGTAAAACTAACTTACAGTGTTAGAAATCCGAACAGTGACTATCCTTGGTGGTGAAGGGCACAAGGCAGATTCTGGAATATAGATATTTGTACCTGCAAGGTCATAGCAGCATTATTCACATTATTCCTGTTCTGTGTGTTCAGTTCATTAAAATTCATTGGTCTATATATCATAAATGTGCACACCTTTATGTATTTATATTATATCTCAATATGAAGTTGCCAAAGAGAAATTATGGGTAACTACCATGAACAGAGTAGGCTTAGGAGGCTACTGAGCCATGAGCAGAGTGGGAATGAAGTCAGTTACTTTAATGAGAAGGATAAGACAGAATAAAAACTCAATCTATCAAAAATCAGGAAAAGAATGGAGGTTAGCAGGAAATAAGCACCAGAAATAGAAAACTAAAATAAGATGACAGAAATAAACCCCAAAATATCAGTAATCAACATAAATATAAATGGGTTAAAATCACCTATTAAAAGAGAAAGATTTCATAGCCATAAGGATGGCTACTATCAAAAAAATCAAAACATAACAAATGTTGGCAAGGGGGAGGGAAGGGAACGAGGAAGTGGGAAGAGGGGAAGAGGAAGGGTCACGGGGGTCACAGTGTATGACACACCTCTTGGGAGCATGACGCAATTATAAGAGGGACTTAAACAAATGCAATCAGTGTAATCTAATTCTTTGTACTCTCAATGAATCCCAAACAATTAACAAAAAAAGTGTTGGCAAGGATGTGGAGAAAGTGGAATCCTCATGCATTTCTGATGGGAACATAAAATAGAACAACTGCTATGGAAAACAGCATACTTGGCTCTCAAAAAATTAAAGATAGGATTACTATATGATCCAGCCATTTTATAATATGCCTCAGTATACACCCCGAAGAATTGAAAGCAGGGTCTTAAAGAGATATTTGCACCTGCAAGGTCATAGCAGCATTATCCACAATAGTTAAAATGTAGAAGCAACACACATATTCATTGACAGAAGATGGGTAAGCAATATATACAAAATGGAATATTATTCAGCAGTTAAAAGGAAGAAAATTCTGACACATGCTACCCTGGGGACATTATGATAAATGAAAAAAGCCAGTACAATGAGGTACTGTAGTAGGTACTCAATATGAGGTACCTAAAATAGGCAAACTCACAGAGAAAGTAGAATGCTGGTTGCCAGGGGTTGGGGAGAAGGGGTAACAGTTATAGAGATTCAATTCTGCAAGAAGAAAAAGTTCTGGAGATGGATTGCTCAACAATGTAAGTGTACTTAACACCAGTGGAATATACACATAAAAATGGTAAATGGTAAAATATAGTAAATTTTATGTTGTGTGTATTTTACCATAATTTTTAAAGAAAGATAAATAGTAATTAAACAATATCTAACTGTAAGCTAACAACAAGAGTAAACTAAAACAAAACACAGAAAATTAAAAATAAATGAATGGACAAAGGTATGCAGGAGAAATGCTAACAAAAAGCAGGTATTACAATATTAATACTCAGACAATATAGAATTTTTTTTTTTTTTTTTTTTTTGTAGAGACAGAGTCTCACTTTATCGCCCTCAGTAGAGTGCTGTGGCGTCACAGCTCACAGCAACCTCCAGCTCTTGGGCTTAGGCAATTCTCTCATCTCAGCCTCCCTAATCGCTGGGACTACAGGTGCCCGCCACAATGCCCGGCTATTTTTTTTTGTTGTTGTTGTTGTTGTTGCAGTTTGGGTAGGGCTGGGTTTGAACCTGCCACCCTTGGTATATGGGGCTGGCGCCCTACTCACTGAGCCACAGGCACCGCCCAACAATATAGAATTTAAAGCAAAAACAAATAAAATGGCTATTTTATTTCCAAAAGGGTAAAGTGACTAAGAAGATGTAAGTACCTAAAAGCACAGTTTCAAAAATATAATGTTTAAAAAAAAAAACATACATATATGTTAACTGATAGAAATGGAACAACAAAGCCCTATAAGAATAATAATGGAAGTCTTTAACACAATTTTCAGAATTAACAAGTCCAACAGAGAAAAAATAAGTTGAGGTCACAGAGATCATAAATTATAATCAATAAACTTAAGGTAAATATAGAACTTTGATAGTTTGTTCAAATACAAATTCATTTCTGGAAGGTCCTTTGTTTTTTGTATTTGGAGACAGAGTCTCACTCTGTTGCCCAGGATAGAGTGCAATGACATCATAGCTCACTGCAACCTCAAACTTTTGGGCTCAAGCAATCCTCTTGCTTCAGCCTCATGAGTAGCTGAGACCGCAGGTGCCTGCTACAACACCCAGTTAATTTTTTTCTATTTTTAGTAGAGACAAGGTCTCACTCTTGTGCAGGCTGGTCTTGAACTCCTGAGTTCAAGTAATCATCCTGCCTCTGCTTTCCAGAGTGCCAGGATTACAGGTGTAAGCCACTGCACCCAGCCTAATTTCTGTTTTTAATCTTTATTTTTCTTTTAGCACCATGGCAGAATAGAAATCTCCAAACCAGAGAGTGCAGGGGGAACACTTGCTAAAATTGGCCTGGGAGAATATTTTATGAGGAGGACACCCCAGGCAATTGAAGCACCATCAAAAATACATTACTGGGATCTGATCAAATTAAAAAGCTTCTGCACTGCCAAGAACACACTAAGTAAAGCAAATAGATAGCCCTCAGAATGGGAGAGGA
>CAUYPK010102970.1:0-11548 GCA_963574355.1 Loris lydekkerianus
CAAGGCCCGGCCTGAAACTGCCTCTACCTAGATACAGCCAATGTGGTACCATGCCACTGGCCCGACCCTGTCACTCACCTCTTCCCCCGCCTTCTTTCCCTGAACCTTCTCCACAATAAAAAAATAAATAAATTCAAAAAAACAAAAACAAAAAAAAAAAAAAAAAATTTAATAATAGAACTACCATATGATCCAGCAATCATACTTTTAGTTATATCTTCAAAAGAATTAAAAGAAGATTGAAATCATAATCTCAAAGAGGTATATACATTTCCATATTCACTGCAGTATTATTCACATTAGCCAAGATATGGAAATAACCCAAGTGTCCATCAATAGATGAATGAATAAAGTGTGGCATATATATAATGGAATAATTCACCCTTATAAAAGAAGAAAATCCTACCATTTGTGACAACATGGATGAACCTGGAGGCTATTATGCTATGTGAAATAAGTGAACCACAAAGGGACAAAATACTGCATGATGCCACTTATATGAGGTTTCTAAAATAGCAAACTCATAGAAGTAAAGAATGTAATAGTGGCTGACAAGGGCTAGAAGTAGAGGAAATGAAGAGTTGTTTGTTTTGTCTAAAGTTTTAGTTATGCTAGATAAATAAATTCTAGAGATCTGCTATATAAAATACTGCCTATCATTAACAATATAGTATTATGCAGTTAAAAAGTTGTTAAGAGGGTAGATCTCATTTTAAATGTTCTTACCATAAAAGCAAAACAAATGGACCCAAGGAAATGGATATGTCCCAAATGGATATGTCTATTACCTTGATGGTGGTGACGCTATCTTGGGTGCTTACATATGGCTAAGTTCATCAGATTGTATGTATTAAATATATGCAGTTCTTTGTATATGAAGCTGTTAGAATAAAGCTGTTAGAAAAGGAAAAATATTTGAATAAATAAAGATGAAAAATCTCACAGAAACTTTAGGAAAGTGATTGATGAAGATCTTGAACTTGGGTCACTAACAGGTATTCTAAATACTGAGACATAAGAGGAGATACCAGTGATCTGAATGTCTAGAGTGGCATAAGACAATTTCACTGCTTGACCTTAAACAGACATTTATTAAACTCAAGAATGGGACTAGAACTAAGTCCCATCATACTATGCTTGATGAGCTACATACCGTTTGTGGCTTTAGAATTTTCTGAGTCATCCACATGATATCCTTTCTAGCCTCATGCCATCAGAAATTGGCTCACAAGAAGTGTATCTGGGTTTACATTTGTGTAACAAGCACTGTAAGAGTAAGTGCTTGTTTTCTTGGCAGGACACACGGGGTTTGAATTCTAGTTCTCCCCTTTATTATGTCTGTAATTTTAAATAAAATATTCATTCTTTCGAAGCCTCTGTTTCTTCTAGAATGCAGTTAATCAAATGAATGAAAAACTTGGAAAAGTGTCTGGCAGATTGAAATTAAAATTATCACCATAACTGATTTTAAAATTATCTTTGAACTGGATAATGCGAGTGGGAAGTCAGAGAATTGAAGACACAGTGCAGGAAACATTTAATGAATTCCCTTGGTGAATTAAAATATAATAGCTACTTTTTCAAGTTTGCTATGGGAAATCCTCCCTCCATAGGTAAAAAAGGAAGCCTAGGGAGCATCTACCTTGAAGACCGAGGCATAGAACAGAATCCTGGGCATGTGGAACTGTACTGCATATGGTAGAAATGCAGTTACATGTATCGATCAAAAATAAAATGAAGTTTTCATTTCTGACCTCTCCCTTCTGACTTGGGCTTGCATGATTTAAAATATTATAAATACCGGTATTTTCCAGTTCCTCTTCCATGGCTCTGGATAGAGCTGCTTTTAAGCAAATTCAGGGACATGAATATATTTGATTTAAATACCTTCCCCAGGGTCTTACCAACATTCTGTGGTGAATTGAATTTTACACCATTCCCTCAAGTCTTCTCATCATTCTTCTTCTTTCTGTCTAATATGAGACACCAACTTTTGATTTCAGAATCTTTGATTTCTTATTTCTCCAATTTCAAAACATTTTGGCACCTAGCCACATCTTAAGAATTCCTACTTTAATAATTTCCAGAATCCCTATTTGTTGAATCCGTCACTGCTAATAGATTCACTCTTCATCAGACCTGGTCTCTGGCTACTTATGTCCCTTATTTCAGCCTCACAAAAGTGAGACTTTACCACTTCAATCAGTACTAAAGATTTCGGTAGAAACTCCAGGTTGCATTTCTGGCTGTATATAAATTTACACAATTTTTTTATGTACTGCCTTTTGTACTGAAATAATTTGTGTTCTTTTCCAATGCATCTATCCGTTAATCCATTTATCCATCAAAGAAAAAAGCATCTTATTATAATCATTGTATTTCTCACGTAGCTAATATCACCCAAACCCATACGTACCCCTACACCATCTGAAATCTTATATAACATGAACCTGAGATGAATGACTCTTCTTGTTTGATCTGTAGAATCTGTCATTAAGTTCACTTTAAGTTGATATTTAGTGATAACATTATTAAAAATCTAGGAGTGAAAAATATTTTCTTCTCACAAAAGATGATGCATTATCTTCCTGAATTGAAAGAATCAGCTTCTCAGGTGGACATCAATAACATTTGAACTAGATTTTTAAAGGATTCTAGGATTAAATTTTACAAGTTGATTTATTTCTCTATGGATAAAACAAGTAAGAATGTGCTATCCAGTTTCTCAGCTTTCAGTTTTATGGTCCTACTACGTAATTATTAATGGATTAGAAAAAGGCAAGCTAAATAAAACAGGCTCTTCAACTGTTACTACCACTTTTCTGTAAATATACCAAATAGATTCAAAGGCACTCCAGAGGTAGGTAAATAACGTAAAGGGCTAAATGGAACAGGATTATATAAGTGAAGTAAACCTTTTTTAAGTGCAAAAGAAAACATAGATAAAAAGGAATCAAAGCTTAGAAGGAAGGGACAACCAGGAGGAGAAGGATTTTCCAATTATGTCATTGAAGGTGAATTGATATATTTCATGTGGGAAACTTCATATTTGTTCCTTTATTCTTAGGAATAACATGTTGTCTACATGTATGATGATCATAAATAGTCTTTAAGTTTTCAACAGGGTTATAATCCCCCTTTCATATAGGAAAATCTTTTACATTCTTCGTCAATAAATATCTCAGATGTGGAAAAATAAACCTCTACATAAAATGAATAAAGGATAATTAAAATATAAATAGTAATATAAATATTAATAAACTATATATTAATTCTTAAACTATAAATTAAACATGGTGAGGAACCCCAATGAGAGAAGGTTGAAAGGGGGAGACCAAGATACTTCATCCGAAAATCCAGTCTTTATTCTGATAATGATTCTAAAATTAGGGAACTCTAAGAAAAGACTTGAGCAGAGTTAGGAAAACATTGCCAACTCTGTTAGGGGAGTTGGCTGTGGTCTCTGGGGGGATAAGAGTCATAGCATTTTTGTGTAATACTTAGTGGTACCATGGATTCTCTTTCAGGACATCCCAGTGAAGCTTGTTCCAAATTCTAAGAGCAATCCAGGTTCTCCCTTTGGGAGTTTCATAAAACAGCTATCAGGTTCACAGAGAGAAAAAAAGGGCATGGAAGTTGGTTCCTGAACAGCAGGTGATTATGGCAGCCACAGCGGAATCATTAGCAGCCAATTGAAGCAGCTTTGGTGGTCACACTGGAAAAGCTCTAACAGTTTCTGATGTGAAAACAAAGCTCCACGTGTAACTCATATTTAAAACACACAAACACACACGCACACACACACACACACACACACACACACATCTTCAATCATCTTCCTTTTATTCTCTTAAGAATGAATACAAAGGAATTTCGTTTGCAACTAAGTGGGAGTAAGAGGGATGAGATTTATGCTCCTGTCTAAAACAACAGCAATAAAAAGGAAAGACAAATAAATAAAACCCTACACATCAGACAACGAAGGGTAGAGAGCTCTGAAAGATAAGAAACAAATAATGAGAACCATGTGTTGTATCCAGCTTACTGACTTTAGGAATACAAAAATATCTAGCACCCAACAAGGTAAATTCACAATGTCTGGAAATACAATCAAATGGTTTTTACTAGGCATGCAAACAAGTAGGAAAATAAGAGCCAAAATGAGGAGATAAATGAATCAAAACTGACCCAGAATGGACACAGATTTTACCCAATGGTGCCTACTGATGTGTGATTGGTAGATGTTCTTCTAGATCAGTGGTTCTCAACCTTCCTAATGCTGCGGCCCTTTAATACAGTTCCTCTGGGTCATGACCCTACAGATTGAGAACCCCTGTTCTAGATGCTCTTCTGTGCTTTTACCAATATATAAATGTGCCCACAATATAATGGGACTTTGTTACCTGTGTGTTTGTCATCAGAGTCCTTTCTTTGCGAATCTTTAAGATATTTTCCTAAAAATTTCCTAAAAGTTGTTGCAATGTTAAAATATTTGCTAATGGATAAAGAGATAGACGATTGACCTTTCCCCCCTCCCCCAAACCTTTGCTTAACATTAATGTCTCTCCTGTTGGTCTCTCCTAGGTTGTTACAAGTTGCAAAGATAAACTAGAATCACAATGCAAAATAATTGCAAAAGCTCTTCAGAAATTAATTACTTCCATAACAAAATATTCATGGGGTACCCTGAGACTAAAAATAACACCCTCAAATAATTCTCACAACATGATCCTTTTTAAAAGATAGTCACCTAAAGTCAAAAGCTACATGGAAAATTTCTTAGGACATTATACACTTCTGCTGAAATTATTTAGGTAAAAAAAGGGACTGATTCATTTTTGTTTTGTTGTAACAAATAGGGCCATGTTGCAACTAAATTCTATGTATTATTTATAAAAAGCATATTTCAACAATTTTAGTTAATGTGAACTCAAAATTAAAGGCTTATTTTTCTTGTCTTCCACTATTTATGATTTAATTTTGACTTGTTTTAAGTGGTGATAGAGAAAAGGTTGGTATTTAAGATTACTAATGTTTTGTTAGCATGTTGTGAACTCACCCCTTCCCTGACCCCCAGAGAAGACATGAGGGTTTCTATCTTTTAGTCTACCACAGATTAGACAGCATCTGATATTTGACAGGAACATTCAAAGGGCTTGCTTTGTATCCCCTACTGCATAGGGACAGAGTAGGCTATGCTCTGACACACATCTGAGGAGTCCAAATCTGACAGCCTTTGGAGGGGACTGCTTGCTCTAAGGATGTACCAAAAAGAGCTACCTACATGGAATTTGGCTGATATTTCCAAAAGATGTAATTGGACCGGATGTTAGGTAAGAAGACAGATCTGGCCTGGGCCTCTACTGTACATTTTCTTTTACTTTTAATAATTAGGGATATATAATAGGTATAGTTATTTATGGGATACATGCAATATTTTGATAGATGTACATAATGATAAAATCAGGGTAATTGGAGTATCCACCACCCTACGTGTTTACTATTTCTTTGTATTAGGAACATTCCAATTCTTCTCTGATAGTTATTTTTAAATGTACAACAAATTATTGTTAACTATAGCCTCTTTTAAATCTTGCACAAAGGGAACAATTTAGAAGGGCCAAGGAATGATAATAGATGTGTAGGACGTGTTTTCCTCAAGGGGAGTCCCTTATGTCATCAGAAGTTCAAATGCATATTCCTAGTAGGGCATTTGGAAGAATCCATAAAATATACTTACTTGGTAAAGAATCATCATAATAAATATTTTGTAGGGCCAGAGAGTATGGTGACAACTTATGACAGCAAAGGCAATGAAGTCATTTTTTGTTTTTCTGCCTTCACTTTCTACCTTCCTCAGGTCACACTGGCAAAACACAACTAGCATAAACATTTAACTTTCAATATAGTTTACAATTTTGATTATTTTAAAGGCTTAGTATCCCACATACAGAACTGAGGCATTTGTATGTGTATTACCTACTAATGCATAACATTGAAAGAACTTTTGGGTTGATTTCCTACATCTCAACTTGTATCCCTTTTTTCTTATCTTGTCCTACTAATTTCTAATTGGAAGAGAAGAGAGAGGGAAAAGGTAAGCAGGTTATTTAGAGATGTGTATCCCTAAACTTTATGAAATCCCTCTAATATTGTCATTGCACTAATATCATATACTGCCCAACATAAAACTGCTAAGCAGGGAAATTTACCTGGAGTGGACTTGATACTTAAATTTGAACTATACCCCCGCTTTCAGTGTTATTAAGTTTGATTTGTCCCTCCATCTCTTGCAGGGTTCCTATGCTAGCCTGGCACGAGAGTAATTTACTCCCGGTTAGTGGCTGGCTTTCTGCCCATCATACCACTGTATGTTATAACTTGCCACCACTCTTAAGTCAGGCTCACTCGGGTTTGACTCCTGTGGGTTGAGTAGGAAATGTAGGTATTTGTATCAGGTTTGCAGATATCCTTACTGAGCTATGACTATTGATGATCTGGTGATCTGTTCTTTACCTTCCTTCTTCCACTCCTCCAATTTGTGTCATTATTTTTCAAAATACTAATGGGTACCAAAGTTTTTGTTACATGGATATACTCTATAATGCTGACATCAGGGCTTTGTGTGTGCATGTCATCCAGGCAGTGATCACTATACCCTATAGCAGCAGTTCTCAACCTGTGGGTCGCGACCCCTTTGTACCTATGAAAATACATCACGGCATTAGGAAGGTTGAGAACCACTGCCCTATAGGTAAGTTGTTATCCCTCACCCCCTCCCATCCTATACCCTTCTTACTTTGCAATCTCCTTTACATCTTTATGTGCCCATGTGCACCCATTATGTGGTGTTTGTTTTTCCATTCCTGAGATACTTCTCTTAGGATAATGGTCTGTAGTTACCTCCACATTGTTGCAAAAGACATTATTTCCTTCCTTTCTATGGCTGAGTAGTACTCCTTGGTATACGTACACCACATTTTAAAAAATCCACTTATGTATTGATGGGTATTTGGGTTGATTCCATATCTTTGCAATTGTGAATTGTGCTGTGATAAACATTCAAGTGCAGGTGTCTTATTGATAAAATGACATATTCTCCTTTGGGTACATACCCGGTAGTGGGATTGCTGTATGGAGTAGTAGGTCTACTTTTAGCTATTTGGGGAATCTTCATACTGTTTTCCATAGAGATTATACTAATTTGTAGCCCCAACAACAGTGTGTAAGCATACCGTTTTCTCTGCATCCATGCTGGCATTTATTCTTTTTGACTTTTTTCTTTTTTTTTTTGAGACAGAGTCTCACTTTGTTGCCCGTGGTAGAGTGCCATGGTGTCATAGCTCACAGCAACCTCAAACTCTTGGGCTCAAGTGATTCTCTTGTCTCAACCTCGCCAGTAGCTGGGACTACAGGTGCCTGCCACAACACCTGGCTATTTTTAAAGATGAAGTCTTGCTTTGGCTCAGGCTGGTCTCAAACTCATGAGCTCAAGCAATCCACCCACCTTGGCCTTTTGCTTTTCTTCTGCTGGCTTTTCTAATTCCTGTTGATACGACATCAGGTTGATTATTGTGATCTCTCTGTTGGCTGTGAATTTTCCCCCTATTACTGCCTTTCTTATATCCCATAGACTTTGAAAGCTTGTGTCCCCTTTGTAGTTTAGTTGGAACAGTGCTTTGATTTCCATCTTAATTCACTGACTCAGAGATCCTTCAGGAGCCCATTATTTAATTTCCACAACTTTGTGTGGATTTGAGAGCTTCTCTTGGTATTAATTTCTATTTTTTTCCATGTAGTCTGAGAAGATAATTTATGTATCTTATGGCTTTCCTTTAAAACTCTGGGATTTTAATTTTATTTTAAAATAAAATTTGCATTTGTGAGTAACTTCTAGAAAAAGACTCAGAGGATTTCATATTTAGCTTGAGATACTTTAAGGCTGCCTTGAGGGAATTAACTATTTGCATAATATGTAATTTATCTGAAAACAGAAGAATGCTTTGAAATATCTGAAGTTAAGTCTACAATCAAAAGCAATGTATCAAAATTATCTTTTACACCTGTGATAGTTCAAAATTTTCAGGAAATTTAAAAGTAGAGAAAAAAGTATAGAGATCAGTAAGAGAACTAAGTGAGGTTCAAAGAAGTGTTGTTGTATACTTTAGATTTACATTGTGGGAAAAATGAAACTTACCCATAAGCAAGAAACCAGGATGGACTCTTTGCACGTTTAAAGTGGTGGGAGTAGTATGGGCATGGTGGCTCATGCCTGCAATGCTAACACAGTGGGAGGCCAAGGTGGATGGATGGATGACTTGAGCTCAGAAGTTGAGACCAGTTTGAACAAGAATGAGGCCCTGTCTCTACAAAAAAAATAGAAAAGCTAGCCTGACATTGTGGCAAGTGCCTGTAGTCCCACCTACTCAGGAGGCTCAGGCAAAAGGATTGCTTGAGCAATAAGCAATCCTTGAGTTTGAGGTTGCTGTGAGCTAGGATGGTACAGCACACTACTCAGGGCACAGAGTGAGACTCTGTCTCAAAAAGAAAAAAAAAATACAAAAAGTAATGTGGTAGAGTATTTAAAATATTTAAATGTCTATCAATGTCTATCAGAAGGGAAGTGCTTTTTTATTGTTTTAAAAATTATCATTGCTGGGTGGTGCCTGTGGCTTAAAGGGGTAGGGCACTGGTCCCATATGCCGGAGGTGGCATGTTCAAACCCAGCTCTGGCCAAAAACTGCAAAAACTGCAAAAAAAAAAAAAAAAAATTATCATTGCTAAAATGAATATATTTATTTTTATGAAGAGATAGTGACAAATATTTGTAAAAATACTTGAAAATAGTATGTAAACAGAGAATTAAAGATGATGAATTCAAGCTTTCTTTTTCGGGTAATGCGTCTGCTAGAATTTGATAATGAGAAGTACTTTCATTCAGCGACTTGTGTGGCAAAGATATGTAAAACTTTGCTATGATCATCAGTGATCACAACTGATTTCCATTATAATTATGAGATCACTGGGAACACTTTAAAATGTCAGTAAACTAATTTTTTGTCCTATTGGTTATCTACTGGTGAAGATAGAAATAGCTTCCCAATCTTATGGTGTATGGTTCTCAGTTCAATTATTACAATGTGGTCAGAAATATTGCCTATACGCTGGTGATGAGATATTTTTGAAATGCAAATTAATATTCTCACCACTACATGGTATAATTTCAGTCTTTAACCTTATTTCCAGTGGTTGTTCTGCCTTTATTAATTCTACATAGCAGAGAAAAAGTTCAGAGTAGTACTTATCAGATTGCTAAATGCGGTTGTCTGGCATGGGATAAGAATTAGGTTAAAGCTGAGAGATGCTCCTTTAACTTCTTACTTTGTATATTTTTTAATTGGTGGGCCTGTAAGTGATTTTTGCTACACTTTGTTCCATTTTAAAATTTTGAAAACATAGTTACAAATTCATAAGGATATATAACCTATTCATTCTATTTCTAGTTATACACTCATATGTTTAACAAAAATAATGCATTAGAATGTTCCTACTATTACTACTTGTAATAGCCCCCCAAATGAAGCCATTCAACATTCAAAAGAGAGATTTAGGTAAATACTTTGGAGTTACATTAATATGATGGGATATAACAATGAAAATAAACATTTATCTAACTATATGCAGCAATGTGGATGCATCCCACAAACAGAACATTAGAAGAAACCAGTCACAAAAGAGCCCATACTACATGATTCCATTACATAAAGTGCAAGAAAAGTCAAAAGTTTGCCTATGCTGTTACTGGTGGGTGAGATAGTTACTCAAGGAGGTGGAATGACTAGAAGGGGAAGTAAGGAGACTTCTGGAATGCATGCAATGCTTTGTGTCTTCATCTGAGTGTTGACTGCACAGTTATATACTTGTTGAAGAGTTATTGAGATGCAAATTTATGAAATATATCCTTTCATGTATTACAATAAAAGTTAAAGTCTATTGATTACCAAGTAAAGAAATTTTTATGTCCTAAAACATTACAAAGGACATCTTGTTTAGAGGGAAAAAGAACAGATTTCAAGCTAGGTATCTAGAATGGACTTTGAGTTTGACAGTGCCTTACATACTGTAGTTGCTTAATAAATGTGTGTTGGTATACCAATGTGTTGTGCTCTATTGATTATTTTAAGCATGATGTTAAATAACACACTAGGATAAATACTGGCAATAAAGCTAGGTAAGACAAATAATGCTTTATAAAACTCCGTAAAGGTTTCCTTGGAATATTAAGTAGTGCCTAATGTATCTTTCTTACAAATATGGAAGGCAGATAATGTCTGTTAAAGTGCACATATTCAGTTTCAAAGAATATTGTGATAACTCCCTGATTTATATCTATTAGTAATTTATATTTAGCATCAGCTTTCCTAGTAGATGGTGTTCACTGAATTTACCAAGGATAGTAATATGTTTATCATTATGATGATTCATTGTCCTAACAGAATGGTAGCTTGATGGGTTTACTGTTTTGTCACAAATATGACATATTTTATAGTGATTGAGTAATTTATATTATTTAGGAAAATATTCCTTTAGCAAATGGATGGTCATTGTTATATTAGGATGGAGAGAAATATATTTTAAATGCCATGGAAGATTTTTTGAAAACAAATATATCATTTTCCTTGTGGGGCCTTGAAGTAAAAATAATATGTCATGCATACTGAAGTTTAAAACATTTTAAGGTTTATATTAAATTAAGTATTCAATCACTACAATACAATCTGATTGTCACCTCTTAGTTTAAAGATTACTTTAAGGATAATTTGAAGTCTAGTAGACTCTTCATAGGCTCATTAAGGTCTCATAGTGATAACATAGGTTTTTTTTTGGTAGTCTTTGCAATTAAAAGCACCAATATATTGCATAAAAATATCGTGGAAATATTATATGCTATTATATGCTCATTAACTCTACATATATGAGAGTTGGCTGTTTTTCTTATATAAAATATTATATAATTTATATAACATGTAAATATAACAAATTATACATTATGTAATTCATGATATATATTTCTTATAGGAAATGTATATTTATTATTTCTCATATGGACCAAGGAAATGTTTTTGGTGAGTGTTATATTTTAAAATAATATTTTTCAACAATGGAAGACATATTTTTTCAGAATAGTTTAAATAATTTATTGATATGTAACAGTAGTACATATTTGTGGGATACATGTGATATTTTGATAACTGTATGCACTGTGTAATAATCAAATTAGAATTATTAGGCTATTCAGCACCTCACATATTTATCTTTTCTTTGTCTTTGGAACACTACAAATGTTCTATTTATTTCGAAATATAAAATAAGTTATTATTACCGCATATACTCGAGTATAAGCCAACCCCCTTAATTTTACCCTAAAAACTGGGAAAACTTAGTGACTCGAGTATAAGCTGAGGTGGAAAATGCAGCAGCCACTGGTAAATTTCAAAAATAAAAACATATACCCAAAACAATTACAATAATTGAGGAATCAGTAGGT
>CAUYPK010102973.1:0-30753 GCA_963574355.1 Loris lydekkerianus
CTCAGAAGCAGCATAACAAAATCCAAACTTGGCAAAGAGCCACAGTATACAAAATAATGATAAGAGGCAAAGAGCCGAAATTCATTTTGGCCGGGAGCCGCATGCGGCTCTAGCCGCGTGTTCGCCACCCCTGCCCAAGAGTTTGAGGTTGCTGTGAGCTGTGACACTATGACACTCTACCCAGGGCGACAGCTTGATCCGAGGGCTAAAAAAAAAAAAAAAAAAAAAAAAAAAAAAAAAAAAGGCAGCTGTGAGTCAGCACTTTTAGGAATGAAAGCCCCTGACTACTACTGGTATCCCAAGAGCTCAAAGGAGGTACTCTGCTAAAGCAGTGTTCCCAGGCTATTACCGGTTTCTCCCAAGAAAGTGTAATGAGGCTGATTCTAAGAATGTGGAAGAAAGCAAGGAACTGAAACCAGTGGCTGCTTCAGGAGTTAAGAGCTATTGCTCAAATTAGCTTGGCAGGAGCAGGAGACTCCTGGAAGAAGCAAGTGCCTTCTCTCTCCACCCACTTTTTACCCTCCTTTAGTGGCCTCTATTGGCTGCACTAACAGGAAATGGCTGGCAAAGGAGAAATATAGTTTGCAGAGCTCCCAGGATCGATCACACAACTGTAATAAAATATAGTTAACAATAGTCACCACAAGGAATGTAAATTAGCATAGCCGTTATGAAAAACATTATAAAGGTCCCTCAAAAAATAAAAATAGAACTATTATATGATCAGGAATCCCATTTTGGGGTGTACATATATAAAAGAAGTAAATCAATATCTGCACTGTTATGTTCATTGCAGCATTATTCAGAATAGCCAAGATACAGCATAAGCCTAAATTTCTTCTACAAATGAATGAACAAACAAAATATGGCAAATAGCAGTACACCCTTATCCAAGAGGAATACATTTCAAGGCTCCCATTGGATGCCTGAAACCTCATATGGTACTGAACTTAACATACTGGTTTTTTGACCTAATAATCAGACAGCTACTACACGCCTACCGGGTACCTAGCATAGACAGCATGGATACATTAGACAAAGGGATGATTCATGTCCTAGGCTGGACTAAGCAGGATGTGATACTCAGAACAGCATGCAACTTAAAACTTATGAATGATTTATTTCTGGAATTTCCACTTATGATTTCTAGACTATGGTTGATTCTAGGTAACTGAAAAGCTAAACCAGGGACAATGGGGGATTACTGTACACACAGAATGGAAAACTGTTCAGCCTTAAAAAATAAGGAAATGAAGCTCATTTACAATAATGTGAATGAACTTGGAAGACATTATGTTAAGTGAGATAAGCCAGACACAGAAAAGCACATAATGCAAGATTTCACTTCTATGTGAAATCTAATCTTAATTAGATTACATTAATCTAATGTGGAACCCATAGAAACAGAGACTATAATGGTGGTTACCAGGGCCTGAGGTGCGAGGGCGTCAATGAAAACTAATGAGAAAAAGTAACAAATGTCGTCACAAACTATAACCCTGAATTGAGGGCCAAAGTAAATTAAAGGGATTTATTAGAGGCTGACAGTGCTATAATTTCAGTTTGTAATCTTATAAAAAGATGACACATTTGATGCTCTCCTTATATGTCTCTGCAATGAAAAGAAACACCATGATAATTGAAGCTTTCTCTGTCTAAGTTTACCTATAAAAATATAATAAAATTGACTATTTGTCTTAATAAGATAGGGGGTAAGATAAAGTATATAGAGTTTAGTTAATTCAAAAGTTTCATCATTTTTTTCACCATACCTTTCACCAGAGATGTTAATGAGAAGCAAAATGGACTGTTAATGCACTGAGAAATATTCAAATGCAGAAAAAAGGGAGGAAATAAAAACAATGTGAATAATTGGCCTCTGAATAATTAAGTCAAGTCTATGAAAGCGTCTTCCCTAGGAATTCCTCTTTTTATAGCAGTACACCAAGATGACAATTAATTTCCATAAGGAATGAAGCACAAAACAGAAATAATTTCCACAGTGGTTATAAAAAGCCTAATGAAGAGATAAGAGTTATTTCAGAAGTACAGAAGAACAAAAAGAACAGAAAGAAGACATAAAATACATGAATTTCATTTATTATAATTTGTATATGTTAGTATTCATGGAAAAGGAATTACTAATATCTTTGTTAACATCATGAATTAGAACATAAATGTATACACAGAAACTACGATAAGAAAAAAGATGCAGATACACGCAGATACAATTAAGTAAAGTACAGGTACTAGAAGTCACATGAAAATTGCTTGCATTGGTTTGAGGTGTCATACATAGTATATGCTCTGATATTTGTGTATAACTGTTGCTTTGGGAAATTTGCAAAGGAATAAAGTTAGCTTTTGTTTCTGTTAGCTATTGTCTTAAAATACAATGAAACAAACCAATACAAACCTCAGGTAATTAAAATGAAATTGATTATTTTTATGAATTGACAGGTTGGCTGCTTTGGCTAATTGAGGGTTGACTCACTGTATAGGACACTGTGGCTCTGCTTTCCCACCCCTGCAAATGGTGGGGCTCGGAATACTTCACCCTGCAGTTCCTTGGGTCAGCTGGAATGATTCTCTTCCACATCTTCCATGCTCTTTTTACCAGTTGAGCCATGTTTATCTATAGCAATGCCTGAGGTGCAAAAGGGCAAGTGGAAATTCATGATTTGTTTTTTCCAGCTTTATTGAAATATAATTTACAAATAAAAATTGTGCATTTCAGGTATGGGATGTCCTGTTTTGATATATGCATAACCAGTGAAATGATTATCAACATCATGCTCATTACCATATCCATCACTTCACAAATGTACCTCTTATTTTTGTTTGGTGTGGTGAGAACATTTGATATCTACTCTGTTGCAAATTTTAAGTATATCATTTAGTATTGTTAACTACAATCTCCTGGCTGTACATTAAATCTCCAGTACTTATTTATCTTGAATACCTGACACTTGATACACCTTGACCAACATCTATTTTCCCCATCCCCACCTCCTGACAACCACCATAAATTTGATTGTTTTATTTTTTTTTATTAATATTAAATCATAGCTGTGTACATTAATGTAATCATGGGGCACCATACACTGGTTTTATAAACCATTTGACACATTTTCATCACACTAGTCAACATAATCTTCCTGGCATTTTCATATTTATTGTGTCAAGATAACCATATTCTACATTTACTAAGTTTCACATGTACCCTTGTAAGATGCTAGATTCCACATATAAGTGAGATTGTGCATTACCTGTCTTTCTGGGCCCAGTTTATCTCACTTAATATAATGTCCTACATTTTCATCAATATTGCTGCAAATGACAAGACTTTCTTCTTTATATGGTTGAATAACATTCCATTGTATTCAACAATTTCTATATCCATTAATTTATCAATAAATATTTAGATTTATTCTGTATCTCAGCTATTATGAATAATGCTAAAAAGGGCGTGAGAGTGCAGTTATTTCTTCCTTTGAACATATACCCAGAAATGGGATTGCTGATCATATGGTAGCTCTATTTTTAATTTTTTGAGAAATCTCTATGCTGTGTTTTCCTAATAGTTGTACCAATTCACATGTTCATTAACAGTATATGAGGCTTCTCTTTTCTTTACATATTCAAAAAACCTACTCTTGTCTTTTTTATAATAGTAATCATAACAAATGCGAGGTGATATCACATTGTGATTTTCATTTGTATTTTCCTGATTATTGGTGATGCTGCATACCTTTTCATGTGTCTGTTGGTAATTTGTGTGTCTTTTGTGGAGAAATATCTATTCAGGTCTTTAGCTCATGTTTTAAATCAAGTTTGTGTGTGTGTGTGTTTGAATTGTTTGAGTTCTTTGTATTTCTATATTAATTCCTTATTAAATATATCTGTAGGTGGCACCTGTAGCTCAGTGGGTAGGGCATCAACCACATACACCGAGGGTGAGGGATTCAAACCCTGCTGGGGCCAGCTAAAAAATGATGACTACTACAACAAAAATAGCCAGGTGTTGTGGTGGGTACCTATAGTCCCAGCTACTTGGGAGGCTGAACAAGAGAATCGCTTAAGTCCAAGAGTTTGAGGTTGCTGTGAGCTGTGAGGCCATAGAACTCTACTCATGTTGACATCGTGAGACTCTGTCTCAAAAAAAATTAAATGAATAAATAAATAAATGTATCTGAAATTATTTCCTCTCATTCTATAGATTGCCTGTTCACTCTGTTGATTGTTTTCTTTGTAAAGCAGAAGTTTTTTAACTGATGCAATCCCTCTTGGTTCTTATTTTGACGCCTGTGCTTTTGGTGTCATTTACCAAAAAAAAAAAATTTGCTGTACCAGTGTTATGACCAACGTCCCTTATGTTTTATTCTAGTAGTTTTACAGTTTCAAGTCTTATCTTTAAGTTTTAATCAATATTAAGTTCCTTTTTGGAGATATATATATATATATATACACACACACACGTATATAGTATGATATATATATATATATATATATATATATAGTGTGATATAAAGGTCCAATTTCATTCTTCTGCATGTGTTTTTATGACAATAACATACTGTTTGATTACTGCGGCTTTGTAGTGTATTTTTAAATCAGGTATTATGTGATACCTCCAGCATTGTTCTTCTTGCTAAAGATTGCTTTGGATATTCTTGTGGTTCCATATAAATTTTAGGATGTATTCATATTTCTTTTAGAAATTACATTAACATTTTGATAGAGATTTTATTGAATCTGTAGACTACCTTGGGTAGTATGGACATTCTAACAATGTTAATTTTTCTGATTCATGAACAAGGGATATTTTCCATTTATTTATGTCTTTTTCAATTTTATTGCTTCAATGGTTTATAGTTTTCAATGTACAGATCTTTCAACTCCTTGGTTTAATTTATTTCTAAGTACTTTGTTTTGTACGTTTTGATGCCATTGTAAATGAGATTGTTTTCTTTCTTTTTCAGATAGTTCTTTGTTAGTATATAAAAAGACACTGATTTTTGTATGTTGATTTTGTATCCTTCAACTTTACTGAAATTATTTGTTAGTTCTAACGATTTTTTGTTGAAGTCTTTGAGGTATTTTGCACATAGGATCATGTTATCTGAAAATAGAGAACATTTTTTTATTTCTTCCTTTTTGATTTGGATGCTTTTGATGTCTTTCTCTTGCTTACATACTCTGGCTAGGACTTCTAGTGCTGTATTAAATGGAAGTAGCAAGTGAAGGCATCCTTATCTTGTTCATGATCTTATAAGAAAACTTTAGCTTTTCACAATGGAGTATGAGACTATCTGTGGGCTTGCCTTCTAAGGCCTTTATTGTGCTGAAGTACTCTCTTTTTATACCTCATTTGTGGAGTTTTTATTATAAAAGCAGGCGGAATTTTGTTAAGTTCTTTTTCTGCGTATGTTGAGATGATCATATAATTTTCACTTTTCATTTTATCATTTTAAAACACAACATTGCCTTCAGAAATGTGTCATTGGCTAAAACAAGTCATATTTTAAGCCCCATCTCAAAGAGCAGGAAAAAGCTCCTACCTATGAAAGGCCATACTGAATATGTGGTTGCTAGAAGGGGTGAAATATTTGGACCAAGCTTTCAATCTATAGCAAACTTTATGTCTATTTTAGAAAAAAAAAAAATAGAGAAAAAAGTCTTGTGTCTAGTATGCAAGAGATGTAGTCATTCATGTAGTCATCTAATCTGTCAGAATTTTACAGTGAGAGTTAACAGTAGAGTGTGTCTGTCTTAAACACTGAAATAGAACCTTAAGTAAAAAATCATCAGAAAATTGCTGGTAATAGAAAAATAAATTGCTAACCATAGGGTAATTAATTAAGGTAAAAAAAGGAAACCTTTCTTGAGTTGATAGAATATCAGTCCAAGAATAAAGATTATAACAAATGATGAGTAGATGCAAAAGCTATAGATGCAAAGATTAGAGCTGGCATACACCACACCTTTGTGTTAATCAAAAAAAAAAAAAAAAAAAAGTTTCTTTATGGTCAAAGAAAAGAAAGACCAGGGTTCAGGATTTGACAAGTGGGTTTCAGCCTTACTGTTTCTAATCAACTCTTATTGTTTAGGAAAATACAATCCTTGTAGAAGAGACAAAAGCAATGTGTTACCCCAAGACTTTGAATAATTTCATTAATTTGCATTGCTGTGTTGCTATATCTTATAATTCATGTTAATTCACCTTAATCTTTAAAATGGCAACCACCCTTTTCTTCCTTTTTTTCTTTATTCCTGCCTTTCTTTTACAAAGATAAACTAAATTCTTACTATATGTCTGGCATCAATACATAAAGATATGACAGGAACTAAAAAGACAAAATTCTTCCTCTCATAGAGATTAAATGTAGCAAGAGAGACACTGATCAGTACACATAATAAATCAGCACAATATATAAAGTTCCAGGTGATAAGAGCTATACAAAAGGTTTGGCACCCATAGCTTAGTGGTCAGGGTGCCAGCCACATACACCCAGTTCGAACCTGGCCTGGGCCTGCTAATCAACAATGACAACTACAACAAAAAAATAGCCAGGCATTGTGGCAGGTGCCTGTAGTCCCAGTTACTTGGGAGGCTGAGGCAAAAGAATTGCTTAAGCCAAAGAGTTTGAGGTTGCTGTGAGCTGTAATGCCATAGCACTCTACCAAGGATGACATAGTAAGATTCTGCCTTAAAAAAAAAAAAGGGGGGGGGGGCTATACACAAGAGAAAAGAAAGAAAAACAAAAAAGACAAGACTGTTTCAAGAGAAACTAACCAGAGCAAATACCTTACAAAAAATTGATTTGGGGGGTTGTTTTGTTCTTGTCATTATATGGAAGAAGACTTT
Source organism: Loris lydekkerianus (assembly GCA_963574355.1). Classification (NCBI taxonomy): domain Eukaryota; kingdom Metazoa; phylum Chordata; class Mammalia; order Primates; family Lorisidae; genus Loris; species Loris lydekkerianus. Next base: position 6,869 of record CAUYPK010102973.1, read on the forward strand.
TTTGTTATCATATATGTTTGAACATACTTTTCTCACTGAATATCCACAGTTGACATTATATAGGAATAAATGAACCTTTCCTTCCATGCTTACACATCAATTCTCATCGAGTACATGACTTTGTTCTTACTAGGTCTGAGAACAAACCTAAAAGGAATCTCATCAGGAAAAAAACCTGATAAAACATGAAATCAATCCATGAAATCAATCCAATCAATCCAAGAGCCCATCTCTATATTTTGATAATCTAGGTTTATTATTTTCTATATAATAACAAGTATGATGAAAGCAAGAGAAAGGTCAGCAAAATTTTACTAGAGTTCTTTAAAATAAATGTGTGTGTGATATAATCTATGACAAGGTTTGCATAGTTCTTGTAATATTTTTGCCATTTTTAAAATTTAGTACAATGCTCCTGTACAAGCTTAAGATAAATTTATTTATAACATTTTGTGTTTGCCATACTGCTTAATAAATAGATTGATAGTCTATAAAACCTTTCCCTTGGCTATGAATTAATCTATGGAGCATTCAAAATGGTTGAACGTGCAGGTTGAGAGATGAGCACATTTGTCACAGTAACAACCCCCGAATGAATTGTGGTCTTAAGTTGTTCTTGCAAGATGTTTATTTTTAAATAGTCGCCATGGGTGGTCCAGTTTTCTGCTTATAAAGGGTTGTTTTAAAATATTAAATACAAAAATACTAAAAATGAAAATATAAGCAATTGCTTAACCTTCGTGCTTCTATAAACGAGGATAAACACTTTGAAAAGGGTGGATTGTAATTATCCTACTTGAATAGTTAATTCTTGATTTTTTTAAACTCTGAACTCTCTGAATTTTCTAGCAGTGCAGAGGCACATTGAATGTGCAACTTGTGAAACATACAATGTTATATCCATGAGAATTTCCTTTTTAAAAAGTATTTGGGAAAAAAAAAACGTATTTGGGATCTACATATTTTTAAAACCATGGAATTACACATATAGTATTGCCATCCTTTCCCTTGATTTTGTACGTTGCATAACACTGCATACAGTAAAAGAATTTTACTCCCCTAATCCCCTGTGATTCCCACAACTTGGTTGATAAATGAATTCTGAGAAGAGTAATACATATGTCTCACTTTAAATACCTTAGGTTGGCTTATGAGAAAATGCAAAGGCCAGCTTCCCATCTGCAATTGAAATGAAATGGAATGGAATAGAATCTTTCTCTAGTGAGTTAAAATTTCTCTACTTCCTCTGTTGGATTGTTGGCAACTTTCTAAGTTGTTGAGAAACATACCAATAAAAAGTTTGGCAATGAGAAACTTTTGATAGGATACTTTCTTAATCTGAATTGTATGTGCATATAAACACCCAGCCTGACATCTAAGTTCAATAATATTACAATAATTGTATAACTTCATATGTATTTATGAGCATGAACCCTTCTATATATTTTATTATAATAAACAAGGACTAGGTTTCCTATTTGCATCATATAAACTAGGAGTCAACACACATTTTCTTGTAAAAATTCAGATAGTGTAAGTATTGTAGGCTTGCAGACCAAACAGTCTCTGTCTCAAGTAAATTCTGCTGTTTTAGCATAAAAGCAACACGAAAGCACAACCAATACATTAAAAATGGGAGAGGGAGTGGCTCTGCTGTATTCAATTTTTATTTACTTAAACTAGTGGTAGGCAGAATTTAGCCTGTAGGCTGAAAGTTTACCTCAATATAGACCATGCAAGTGAACTACAGAACGGTCACAAAATACAGAGTAAATTCAAGGGAAATTGCATTTATCTTTCAAAATGCACATCTATAGAGTTTTTGAACATTTATGAATTATTTCTGACTCATTTACAGAAACTAATTATTCAAATTTTCCTACATTGCATAATAGTTAAACAATGTTAAAATAAGGAATCTTGTTTTTCATTGTTCATGTGAACCAAACACATGAATACAACTAGGTATAGGAATATGTTGTGAATAATTGGGAAGTAACTCCACAAAATAGTTACTTTCCCTTCTTCCAAAGGGAACTATTTCAAAGCTAAGTCTTTGTTTCAAACTGAAACTGACTTATACATTTTATTAAGTTATTAATTATATTAATCTGTAAAATGGAACAGATACGAGCTTCATTTTATTTACCATTAAAATGAGAAGAATACTTCCATAAAAACCTCCAGTGAAGACCAGGTGCCGTAGTTTACGCCTGTAATCCTAGCATTCTGGAGGCCGAGGAGGGTGGATTACCTGATGTCACAGGTTTGAGACCAGCCTGAGCAAGGGTGAGATCCCCATCTCTAAAAGTAGGCAGGTATTGTGGTGGGTGCTTGTAGTCCCAGGTACTCGGGAGGCTGGGGCAAGAGAATCTCTTAGCCCAAGAGTTTGAGGTTGCTGTGAGCTATGACACCACAGCACTCTACCAAAGGTGACAAAGTGAGACTCTATCTGAAAAAAACAAACAAACAAACAAAAACAAACAAAAAACACCCTGCAGTGAAGAAAGCGAAAATCAAAAAATATTACCTTAGGTCTCTCAAGCTAAGAGGTCATGTTTAATTTTTTTAATGTGACCTTCCAAAATATTTTCTGAATATTGGCTCTGTCTTGAAAGCAGGTTGATTTCAGCAAGATCCTCCAATTTATTAACGCAAAATATTCATCTTAAATGAATATTTAGAAATAATAATATCACAGAATTGACATTGCTGGTAAAAGCCTGCACGAATCAAATAAAAAATGATTAGAAAGCACTTTATAAGCAAAGTGCTGCCTAAAAGTTTAATAATATTTCTGCTAATGGCTTTCCTCTCCTAGAATTCCACCTCAGTCATTTGATTTCTTTTATGTATCACCCATGCATTTTAGCTCATCTGGTCTTTCTCAGATGTCATTCAATGAATTAGGACCATTTGGCAGGCAGCCATATCCTACCTGTTAAAAAGAGTACTAATTTTATTTAAGTTCTGTATCTTAAAGATGGAATTGCCAACTGTGTGTTAGACAAGGCAGATGTGCAAGGCATTTCAGAGTAACTCTCATAGTGGATATGTTTATTTTTCATAGCATGAATTGTGATGACAACTAAATCTACGAACACAACCACTGACCACTTCTAATAATGCTGTGCCTCAAATAGGTATCCCATCTAGCTTACTTTTAACAAATCCTTGAATCACTAATGTATGACTCATTGATTCCACCTCCATGTTTTATTGCTTCTAGTTAAAGCAGCAAGCTTCCTTTTTCAAATGGTGAAAATGAAAAATAGATTTGCAAGAGCAAGGTACATTTGGGAGTGCAAACCAAAGTCAGATCATAGAAGAATCTCTTTGATCCTAATTCCCTGAATCACAGACAGGTGTCGGACCTTCTTAAACTCTGCTGATATTAACTAGGCAAGACAAGAGGTGACTTGTATGGCCAGCCTGTGCGGTTCCAGAGTCTCTCCTACAGCAATTCTTTAGCTTGTCATAGAATATAAAAACTCCTCAGAGAGCAAAAGGATAAGCGTTCCTCATGCTTTAATGAAAAATGGAGACAACTAGTAATGATGAGTTTATTTTGCAAATTTCATTTAGGATGTTTTTACACAATGTATACTTACCTTTTCCTGAAAGTCACAGGCAAAGTATTAGATTTCTTTCTGGCCCAACTAAATAGCTTTTGCTGAAACCTTGTTGAGAAATGTAGATGTATAAAAATTGAACCATGTTAGAGGAAGCACCAGCATTAAGTTCATTCTCCATAGAAGTAGTTTAGTATTACAGAGTTACATGAGTAAATAAAATTTATATAGCTGCTAGGTATACCTTTAACCATAGTTTTCCCTACATGCAAATAATACAGCAGCATGTAAACTATAAATATACACCTTAATATAACTTAATTGATAATCTAATATAATATGTTACAATTCAATATAATAATCATTAAGACTAATTTGGAATTAAAAAAACAAAAACTATATTTAAATCCCTTTCTTAGCATTTGCTAGCTTTATGACTTATACTTAAATAATTATATGCCTCAATGTCCAAATTTATAAAATGAGGATAATAAATGTACCTACCTTATAGAATTATTGTAAGGTTTAGATAAAATATTTATATAGTCGTTAGTGCAGAGACTCATGCACATTAGGCACTAATTTCTGAAATCTCCATAGATTAAACCAGAGAAAAATGCATTTATTAGACATTATTCTCAGGCCAGGCACGATGACTCACATCTATAACCTTAACATTTTGTCAGTCTAAGTTGGGAAGATTTTCTGAGGCTAAAAGTTCAAGACCAGCTTGAGCAACATAGTGAGACTCTAATTTACAAAGAACAGAAAAATCAGCCAGGCATGGTGGTGTACACCTGATGTCCCAACTACTTGAAAGGCTAAGTCAGAAGGATTGTTTGACCCTAGGAGTTTTAGATAGCTATGAGCTATGATGATACAATAGCACCATAGCCTGGGCAAAAAAAGAAAAAGAAAGAGGGAAATGAAAGGGAAGGGAGGGGAAGGGAAAAGTAGGGAAGTGAAGGGAGAAAGAGCAAAGAAAAGGAAAACCAACTATTCCCAGACTCCTCAAATGACCCAGTCAAATTGATCCCTCAACAACCCCAAGCATTCATTAGATAATGGAAGAAGAATTGTCTATCTATTTAGAACAAAGCAAACTACTGACCCACATTTCTCCAGGCTGTCAAAACAGAAGTTTTTTCTCATTTTGCATTATCTTATTTCTGCTAAGACCTAATCAGAGAAATAGAGACATGAGCAGGAGGATGGGGAAGAAAAGTCATTATTGAATCAATTGCTTTATATTAATTTTGCTACCAATGTGTAAAATTAAAACATGACTACAGTTGACCCTTGAACAACATAGGATTGAACTGCATGGGTCCACATATATGTAGATTTTTTTCCAATAAATATATAGAAACTTTTTTAAATATTTGCCTTGATTTGACAGAACTCACAAACTTCATGGCCTAGAAATATTGAATAAAATAGGAAAAGGTTAAAAGTATCATGAATGCATAAAGTATATGTAGGCACTAGTCTACTATATCATTTACTACCATGAAATATACATAAACGTATTGTAAATAGTTAACATTTCTCAAAACTTATACCTATGAACACTTACAGACTATACATGATGACAGTGTTCGTGGCACTAATTGCAGTCAAGAGAAATGTAAATAAACATAGAGACGAAGTTTTAAGTCATAACTACACAAACGTAATTGTGGTACATACTGTAATAATTTTGAGGCCGCCTCCTGTTGCTAGTAAAGTGAACTCAAGTATTGTAAGTGTCCCCTTAAAATGTCTAGTGTGGCTAAATTCTTTTCTCCAATAAATTGAACATCCGGTAAAAAGGGATCTCTCACACTGCTCATGTATTTTTCATCATGTTTAGTGCAATATCATAAGCCTTGAATAACACTATGGGGCCTATACAAAGTGCCACTAGCCATGCTGGAAGTGCCCCCAGGAAGCAGAGAAAAGTTACAAGAAAAAGCTGACTTGCTTAATAAGTACCTTAGATTGATGTCTGCAGCCATGGTTGCCCATCATTTCAGATAAATACATCTAACATAAGAAGCATTGCAAAAAAAAAAAAAAAAAATGGAAAGGAAATTTAAAGTCATCACTGTAGCTATGCCCCCAGCTTCAAAAACCCTTGCTATTTTTGTGAATTAACTTTTACCTTATATTAAAAACATAGCTTTTATGTGGGTTTAAGATTGCTATTAAAAAAGGTATACCTACAGACTCTAATATGACTCAAGAAAAACTAAAGTCATTATATGATAATGTAAGGATATGATAAGCAGAAGCAAGGCTCAGGTTCTCAAGCAGGAGAATTTAATGTCAGCCATGGATGGTTTGATAATTTTATAAAGAAGATTGGCTCAATATCAAGATAACAGGAAAAGTAGTGTCTGCTGACCAAGAGGCAACAGATGGGTTCCAAGACACAATTAAGAAAACCATTGAGGAGAAAGGATATCTGTATGAAAATGTTTTTACTGATGATGAAAACACCCTATTCTGGGAGAAAAAGTGGACATTTATTAGTAAGGACAAAGAACATTTGTTAGTAAGAAAAAGAAGCAAAAACCAGGATTTAAAGCAGAAAGGAATGGACTAACTCTATCTTTCTGTCCAAATGTAGTCAAGGATATGATCAGAGTGCCCTTTATCTACAAATCCTGTAATCTGAAGACCTTGAGGGACAAAAAAAAATAAATAAATAAATCAGCTGCTACCCTTTGTGTTATATGAGAAGACCTGGGCAAAAAGAATCCCAGTTCCTGGATTGATTCCACTGATGCTTTGTCTTTGAAGTCAGTACGTATCTTTCAAGGAAGAGACTATGTTTTAGAATAATTTTGATATTGAAATATGCCTTTGCCATCCAGAGCCCCATAAGTTCACTACCGAAGACATCAAAGTTGTTTACTGGCCTCCAACCACAATCTCTGTTTCAGCCTCCAAATCAGGCGGTCATAAGGACCTTTAAGGCTCACACAGTACCATATGGAAAAAATGTCAATGCTATAAAGAACATCATGAATATCCAAAAGGATTACACCATTGAAGATACCATTATTATTGTAGAAAAAGCCATAAGAACTATTAATCCTAAAACAATAAATTCCTGCTGGATAAAATTATGCCTAGGTGTTTCACATGACTTCATGGGAATTACAACAGAGCCAATAAAGGAAATGATGAAAAAGACTGAGACATGGCAAAAAAGATGGGTGTGAAAGATTTCAAAATATGGATCTTAGAGAAATACCAGAGGAATTAACAGACAACCATGACAGACATGAGTGCTTATGAACGAGTGCCAGATGATAAGGAACAGGAAATAGAAGCTGCAGTGTCAGAAAACAAATTGATACTAGACAATCTAGCAGAAGTGTTTTGAATATTCAAGACTTCTTTTGACTTTCTTCTTTTTTGAGACACAGTCTCACTTTGTTGCCCTCAGTGAAGTGCCGTGGTGTTATAGCTCACAGCAACCTCAAACTTGTGCTCAAGTAATCCTCTTGCCTTGGCCTCCTGAGTAGCTGGGGCTACAGAAGCCTACCACAATGCCTGGCTATGTTTAAAGATGAGGCCTCGCTCTTGCTCACTCTGGTCTCAACCTCCTGAGGTCAAGCAATCCACCCACCTCAGTCTCACAGAGTGTCAGGATTACAGGTGTGAACCACCACCAGGCCAGCTTTTGACTTTTATGACATGAACTCTCGTATGACAGAGGCACTGAACTAAAGGAAGTGAAAGAAGAACTGATACCATATAAAAACATATTTAGAGAGATGCAAAAGCAAAACAGATAGAAATTCCAGTGTGATTCCCTAAGGTTACACTGAGTGTGCCCACCCTTCCAGGCTCCTCTTCCACATCTGCCACCCCGAGACAGCAAGACCAACCCCACCACTTTCTCTTCCACTGCCTACTTAAAATGAAGACAGTGAGAACGAGTACCTTTATGATGATCCACTTCCACTTAATGAATAGTAAATACATTTTCTCTTCCTTATGATTTTATTAACATTATTTCTCCATAACTTACTTTATTGTAAGAATGCAACATATGTGTAAAATATAAATAACCCACAAAATATGTGAAACTTGACTGTTCATTTATCAGCAAGGCTTCTGGACAATAGTCGGCTATTCATAGTTAAGATTTTAGAGTCAAAAGTTATATGTGGATTTTCAGCTACACAGAAGGTTGGCTATCCTAATTCGCACATTGTTCAAGGGTCAACTATAGTTTTAGTCAAGAAAAAAATGTTAAACAAAAATATAGACTATATCTATTACTTCTTAACAGACAAGTATCTTATAAATTCCATAAAGCATTTTCCATACTAAGACTGATGACTGATTTCCCTTTAAGTAACTACCTTTGCAATACTTAATAGATATTAGATATTATTAACTATTAACAATATTTGACTATCCCTTAAATTTTAGCATGTAATGTGATATTTAGAAATTCAATCTGCCTCCAGAGTCAAGGTATTTAATTTTGCTCTAAAGGATTTATTTTACACGCACAATAGCATGGATCAAACGTTGATTCTTTTACCTTCCATTGAGTTTGCATGAACTAATTACAGAACTCACACCTACTATTACTGAAGTCTCTAAAATATGCCTCATGAATCCTCAGTAATTTTTTCAAGAACTAAAGATTTTAGAATAACCTCCACCTCATTTCCTTGTACATCTTAGCTCTGTAATTTTCTCACTTCTTAATGTAAGAGTACCACACAGTTGTTATTTCTGAAGAGACATAAAAGAGGGGAAAACACCAGCAACAATGGCAAAAAATGGTAATGCTAAAGCCAGGAAGAATGTAATAGTACCCTGAGAAGCTACTTTGTTAATGCTACAAAAATAATCTTATTTTACCCAATATTTTACAGATGTCTTTGCAACCTTACAATTCCTTGTTTGTAGATTTCTTCCTCCAATGTCTAAGGGCCTACCGGGTGGTACACTGAGGTTGACTTGCAGCTGGTGACATTCCCATGGCTCATTTTGTCCATCCTTTGCATCAGAGTTCAGGTTACTCAAACATCCTTCTCTCTCAGTCTGAATTCAAGACCTGACTTAGATGGCACCTTTTCCTTGAAAACATGCCTCACCCTTCTCTGCTTTCCTGTAATATTCTATACAAGCCTGTAGCATAGTATGCATGACAGTTTCATCATCAACTTGTGCCCAGACCCAGATATAATGCCTGAAAGATGCAAACACAACATCCAAGTTTATGAACAGATAAATTAATGAATGAGTTAAAGAGCTTCAGTGACAAATAAGACATATGAATATGGCTAAATATATATAATGGAAACAAACATTCATGGGCATCACTATTGCCTTTTAGTAGCTATTCATCTTTTCATCATTTTTTAAAAGATTATCCCAGGGCAGAAACTTCAGCATACATCAATTTCATGATAACTATAAATTCAACAACCAATATTTTTAGAGCACCCATAAATATGAGGTTCATAAAAGAGAAAAGGATTTAAGGATGGCCACTCAGAAAAGAGAAACTGGAAGAAAATGAGCTCTGGTCTATCTGAGCTAATGGTAATATATGGCTCCAATCAATTTCCCTTTCCTCTAAACCAGTGCTCTGATTTTGTCATTCTGATTGCTTAGTGCATGATGGTCTGCTGGTTACCTGATGATTCTGACACAGCACACGCCCAAGTATTGCTAATCTTTCACTCCTGAAGCCTGTGCCAGTGTACACAGCAAACAGTTAAGTTTGGTTTCCAGAGAATACTTTTTAATCTCTTCCATTTTATATTCATATTCCATGTCAGGAGAAGCATTTTCTTCAATTGAGCATACCCAACATGTTACTCAGTTGCCACTAAGTCATTAAAAATAATATTAATATAACAAGCATTAAGCTTGAAGATCAATAGTATTATCATTCTTGATTAAATGAAATTTAAAAAAACTAGAATAACTCATCCTTAATATAACATTTACATAAAATAACCCTATGGGATCCCAAAGAAAGTACAAAGCTTTCTTTCTCTGTTACTTCAAGGAGGTTCCACATTTATTTTACAATGTTCCTATGAGTTGTAGAAGTGTAAACTGATTGCTTTTCTGAGATCAGTTCAGATTTGTTCCCAAGTAGCATATATTCTCAATGAGAACTAATGAAAAATGTTATTTTATTTTTATGGAATAGCCACTTACTTTTCCCCTTGTTTTACTATGTTGTCTAATGAGTCTCAACCCACCTTTCAATTTACGTGACAGTGTTGACCGCTTGACCCGAGCATCTGCTTCCAAGTGCTTTGCAATGCGCCCTGATCCTATGTGAGACAGTGATAAATTCCATCTGAGATACAAGGGATGATAGGCAATTTGAAAAATATATATTTTCCTGTGTTCTCCCTTTCTTCTGAGAAGTCTTTCTATTTCTGAGTTGATTTGATTGATTCTGAACTACTTTAAACTCAAGGTCCAGAGCAACAAGCTGAGAAAAAAAATAATAGAGATATATTTAAAATGTACCTTGGTTTTATCTTCTGATTCATTCAATAGGAAAGTTCTTTTATGGATAAAATTTCCTTTTCATAAGCTGTAGCACTCTCAGTTGCTACTGGAGTGCAGCGTTACAAAAAGAAACCTGGTGAAATACTGACAATTTAATACACTCAATGTAAAAGAAGTAAATATTGAACAGGAAGGGTCGCAGCTGTATTTGTGGTGTTTCTGTGGTATCTCTTTATCTCTCATCTTTGTGTGTGTGTGTGTGCATGTGTGCGTTTATTAATTAGTTTGATAAATAGAGTAGAAAGCTTTAACTCTGAATAGTGAGTACATAACAGATTAATATGGGAAAGTTCAAAAAGAAAATTTGACCTTGAATAAAGTTAACAAAAAATGAAGTTTTCTGCCCATTCTGCAATTAGAATATTTCTGCCCTACTCTTAAGTGAAATTACCGGCTGGTGAAATGTTAAGAACCTTCTCAAAAGATCTTCCTTATCTGTCCAATGCCTTGAAATCCCATTAAAAAGCTTCCTGCCTTTCCTTTGAGGTTTTAATCCTTATATAAATAAAAATCTCACCTGAGAGGGGTAAAATATTAATATAAGCCATTTCCAATTCAATATTCATATTTCTGGGGAGGTCAGGCCATGAAGTGCCTTTCAGAACATATTCTATAGTAACGGGGACTACATTAGAAAGACAAAGATTTTCAGCCCAGCAAATACTCTTCATAAGGAAGCATGTTATGTTTGTTACAGAGCAGGTGATGGGAAATAATAGTCTTTGTGCACTAAAGCATTTAGTATATGTTTCTTCATAAAGTATATTTATCAGCAATAAAGTACTAACTCTTTGAGAGCTACTTATTCCATATCTCATTTATTATGGCCCATCACAACATAAAATGCCTTGATTTATGTATTTGAAGAAGGTTCCCTGAATAGACATATCTCAAAGATATTGCAGTCTTGGTTCCAGACCACCACATAAAGCAAATACTACAATAAAGAGTCACACAACATTTTTGGTTTCTTGTTACTTATACAAGTTATGTTTATAATATACTATTGTCTGTTAAGTGTGTGATAATGTATATATTTTTTATTAAATCATAGTTGTGTATGTTAATGCAATCATGGGATACAACATGCTGCTTTTATATACAATTTGAAATATTTTCATCAAACAGATTAACATAGGCTTCATGGCATTTTCTTAGTTATTATGTTAAGACATTTTTATTCTACACCTAGTAAATTTCACATGTGCCCTTGTAAGATGCTCTGTAGGTGTGGTCACACCAATTACCCTCCCTCCACCCATCCTTCCCCCTCCTCTCCCCTCCCTGTCCCCTTTCACCTGGGCTATAATTGGGTTATAGCTTTCATGAGAAAGCTATAAATTGGTTTCACAGTAGGGCTGAATACATTGGATACTTTTCTTCCATTCTTGAGATACTTTGCTAAGAAGAATATGTTCCAGCTCCATCCATGTAAACATGAAAGAGGTAAAGTCTCCATCTTTCTTTAAGGCTTCATAATATTCCATGGTGTACGCATACCATGGAATTTATTAATCCATTTGTGGGTTGATGGGCACTTGGACTTTTTCCAGGACCTAGTAATTATGAATTGGGCTGCAATAAACATTCTGGTACGAATATCTTTGTTATAATGTGATTTTTGGTCTTCTGGATATACACCTAGTAGAGGACTTGTAGGATCGAATGGCAGGTTTATTTTTAGATCTCTAAGTATTCTCCAAACATCTTTCCAAAAGGAACATATTAGTTCGCATTCCCACCAGTAATGTAGAAGTGTTCCCTTTTCTCCACATCCATGCCAACACCTCTGGTTTTGGGATTTTGTAATGTGGGCTAATCTGACTGGAGTTAGATGATATCTCAAAGTAGTTTTGATTTGCATTTCTCTGATGATTAAGGATGATGAGCATTTTTTCATATGTCTGTAGGCCGTGTGCTTGTCTTCTTCAGAGAAGTTTCTCTTCAAGTCCCTTGCCCACCCTGAGATGAGGTCACTTGTTCTTTTCTTGCTAATACATTTGAGTTCTCTGTGGATTCTAGTTATTAAAGCTTTGTCGGAGACAACTGGCAAATATCTTCTCCCATTCTGAGGGCTGTCTGCTTGCTTTACTTACTATGTTCTTAACTGTGCAAAAGCTTTTTAGTTTGATCAGTCCAGTAGTGTATTTTTGATGCTGCTTCAATTGCCTGGGGGGGGGGGGGAGAGGGAGTCCTCCTCAGCATTGTATATTTTTTAAACTATATTAATTTAAAAATACTTTATTACTAAAAAGTTCTAATGATCATTTGAGCCTTTACCAAGCTGTAATCTTTTTGCTGGTGGTTACTCTTGCTTTAGTATTGCAGGCTGGTAACTGATCTGGTTGAGGTGGCTGTGGCAATTTCTTAAAGTGACAATGAACCTTGCTGCATCAGTTTACTCTTCTTTTCACAAAATACGGGGTGTCCATAAAATTTGTGTACAATTAAAGTTTGTGTGCCACTTTAAATTCTACACTATTTTAAATTTCACACCAATTTATGGACACCCTTTATTTCTTTGTAGCTTGTGATGCTCTATGATAGCATTTTATACATAGGATAACTTCTTTCAAAATTGTAATCAACCCTCCCAAAACCTGCTGCTGCTTTATAAACTAAGTTCATGTAATATTATAAATCGTTTGTTGTCATATCAACAAATGTTCACAGTATGTTCTCCAGGAGTACATTCCATCTTAAGAGACATTTTCTTTGTCCATAAAAAGTAACTCCTCATCTATTAAAGTTTTATTGTGAAATTATAGAAATTCAGTCACATCTTCAGGCTCCTTCTAACTGTAGTTCTCTTGCTATTTCTCCTACATCTGCAATTTCTTCCTCCACTGAAGTCTTGAATCCCTCAACGCTATTCAAAAAGTTTAGAATCAATGTCTTTCAGACTCCTATTAATATTGATATTTTGAACTTCTCCCATGAATCACTAATGTTCTTAATGGCATATAGAATGGTGAATTCTTTTCAAAAGTTTTCAATTTACTTTGCTGGGATCCACTATGTAAGGTGGCTATAGCCTTATGAAGTGTAGTTCTTAAATAATAAGATTTGAAAGTTAAAATTATTCCTTGATCCCTAGGCTTCAGATGAATGTTTGTTAGCAGCTATGAAAACATTAATATCCTTATACAACTCCATTAAAGCTCTTTGTAACCAAGTACACTATCAATGATCAGTAATATCTTTTTGTTTTAGAAGAGGTATAAACAGTTGGCTTCAAATATCCAATAAACCATGTTGTAAACACATGTGTCATCATTCAGACTTTGTTGTTCCATTAATAGAGCACAGACATGGTCAATTTAGCATAATCCTTAAGGGCACTAAGACTTTCAGAATGGTAAATTAACACTTGGCTTCCAATTACAGTTACCAGCTGCATTAGCCTCTTACAAGGAAGTCAGACTGTCCTTTGAAGCTTTGAAGCCAGGTACAGACTTCTCCTCTCTAGCTATGTAAGTCCTAGATGGCCTCCTCCAACTGAAGGCTGTTTCATTGGTCTGCTGTTTAGTACAGCCATCTTTGTCCATGACCTTACCTAGATCTTCTGTAACTTGCCACAGCTTCTCCATTAGCTGTGCTGCTTCACTTTGTACTTTTGTGTTATGGGGATGACCTTTTTTCCTTTAAAAACTGATTCCTGGAGAATCAACTTCAGTTAGATTCAAATTTTTCTTCTTCAGGTTCTTCATCTCTCTCACTGTTCACAGAATGGAAAAGAGTTAGGGCTTTGCTCTGGGTTAGATTTCAGCTTGAGGAAATTCTGTGGCTGGTTGATTTTAGACCACCAAAACATTCTACACATCAGCAGCTATTTTGTTTTACTGTCATTTTTGTGTTCACTGGAATATAACCTTTAATTTCCTTCAAGAATTTTTCCTTTGCATTCACAACTTGTTAACTGTCTGGTATAAAAGTCCTAGCTTTGGGTCTATCTTGGCTTTCAAAATGCCTTACTTACTAAGCTTAATTATTTCCAGCTTTTTAAAATGAGAGACATGCCTTCCTTTCAATTGACTTAGAGGGCATTATGGCAGTGTTGTAAATTGACCTAATACCAAAATTGTTGTTTCACAGTGGATAGGGAGGCTTGAGGAGAGGGAGAGAGATGGGAGAATGGTCAACTGGCAGAGAAGTCAGAACACATACAACATTTATTAAGTTCTCTGTCTTATATGGACGTGGGTTCATGGAGCCCCAAAACAGTTGCAATGGTACCATCAAAGATCACTGATTATAGATCATAATGACAGATACAATAATAATGAATAGTTTGAAATATTGCAAGAATTATCAAAATGTGACACAGAGACATGAATTGCACACATGCTGTTGGACATATGACACCAGTAGACTTGCTCAAAGCACAGTTGCCCCAAACCTTCAATTTATAAAAAATGCAGTATCTGTGAATCACAATAAAGTGAAAGACAATGAAAGGAAGTGTGCCTGGCTCTATAGTGCTCTCCTCTTTGTGATCAACTGTACTGATGTCAGATGTCAAGGAACTCCATGGTTGCAGTGAAATGACTGTCACTGTTACTTAGGTCACTTATCGTTCTAGTGCATGAATATTAAAACTTAATCAGTGCCTCTGTGCTTTACAGAGCATTCACCACTATCACCACTAATCTCCTCTCCTAAGATTCAAACCGCTTACCTCTTAATCAAAACCCATAGCAAGATTTTTAGAATAATAATTCCTGGAGATTGTAGGGGAAATTGTGTTTCTTTAATTCATTTGCCAAATAATTTTTGCATGTAGTATTTAAATTAGAATTATCAAGACGCTTTTTCGGTAATATTACCTAGTGCAGGTTCTAATAGTATACATCCTTTCTATCTAAACTGAACCTCCTCTCTAAGCAATCTCTACTCCCTTACTCTGTTTTATTTTTCCTTCATAGTATTTGTCACCACTTGAAATTATATTATGCATTGATTTTGGCTTTGTCTATCTTTCTTCACTAGAATATAAACTCCATGAAGGTATAGACCTTGTTTCACTCACCGTTTTATCCCGGATACCTAGAACCATGTCTAGGCCATTGCAGGCATTCCAGAAATACTTGTAAAATGACTAGCTCCCTTAGGAAACTGATTAGTCTCATCTTCAGCGACCACCTAGCTCTTGACCACACCATGTGGAGAATCTCTGTTACAAATAAAATTACTTCATCGGCCACAGAGCTTGTGGGGCTGAACAAAGGTTCAGAACCAGTCACTAAGGGCTGCTATCATTGAAGACAAAGGGATATCTATTATATTTAGAACATTGCATTGTAGATATCCAGTTATTTTATTGATAATTAATAATACATTGTTCTTAATTTAGGCTAGCTTGTAGCTAATGACTTAAAGGTGAAAATTTCATTGCCTATTATCAAGTACTTCAGCATATTTACATTTTTATATGTTGACATCTAAAAAAAAAATGGGGTCTCATTATAAATGACATTTCTAAGGCTACAGGGTTTTGAAGTGCACCATGAAAAATATGAAGCCACAGAGAGAGCTTTTAATCATTTACAATGAAAACAGGCATGCATATGAATTCTTAACAAATCTGTGACTACAGGGATGTGCCAACCACAACTGCAGCAGCATTGATTGAAATGCTTTTTAGCACTCTCAGAACCCCTCCCAGCCCTGTTCATGTAACGGTCCATAGTGTACAACAAGAAAACAGGGACCACAGCAGCCAGACGGAAGGGATGCTTTCAAGAAAAATGAGACATTTTATGCATGGAGGGTATTATCTGCATAATTGAATAGAATGTAGTGAATGTTTTAAACAGTTCATTTTGATCATTATTGTCAGCTTTGTTTTGCTTATAAAAAGAAAAGGCATGAACTAGAAATTTAAAGCAAAAGATGCCTTTGTTTAAAACTCATTCTAAATCTTAGCAATGTGTTGGCAAATTGTTTTTAAAAACATGAAAGCACAAAGAGACGATCCTAATCCAAGAAGACCAAGTATGATTGCTGAGTTGGGTGAGCAGCTAGAAGCCTCCCCTGTGTTTCCACCTCACTTCCTGCCAAAACCTCACTACCAAGGGATGAGAAAAGGGGGAGTGCTAAACACAATGTATTTTTAAAAAGGAACATGGTTTTAAATTAGAGGTTGCTTCAAACAATCTTCTTAAAACATACAATGAGTAGGTGACTTCTAAGACGTGAAATCTTTATAATAACAACACTTTCAGTGGGATTAATATAAATGAACAGGAACATGTCAATTCTATTATTTGTAATTCAATGAAGCAGCAACACCTAACAGAAAGCTCTGATGCTGCGGGTGTTGAAAAGTTGAATGCTAACAACATGTGACTTTATCTTTCACATGTTTGTGTTTAGCACGACTCTTTTAAAGGTAGAGAAGACTAACCACTTCTAAGAAAAATCTGGAGATACACTGAAGGTACAAAGGTTGAAGCTCTGGTATTTTATAAGAAGTGTTATTGATCTTGAGTACACAGTCACAGCCAATATAATTTAACCTTGATGTGTGGTATAAGAGAACAATGAAAAATCGAATAATTAAAGAAATCGACTTTAGAAGAATCTTTAGAAGTTGAAGAACCTTTCAACTTCATCAAATAAAAAGGTCCAACGATAATTTAAAAACACTTAACAATTAGTCCAACAAGCTTAAGTTTGTTCCAATATTATAGAATGAGAGAGAAATGTATATATTCATTCTTTCACTATCACCTTCCCACCAAAGTGAAAAGTCTGGCACAGCATGAATCAGAAGTATTAGAGAAAGAAGAAAACTAACTCTTAGTAAATACCAGTCACTTCCAGGGGATGATTTTTATTTTATATATAGTAAGTTGCTTGATTTCATAGTTAGTAATCTTATGAATCAAGTGATGATTTTACTGATGAGAAAAGAAAGACCAGACTCTATTTTCACTTAGTGCCATCCAGTTAGCAAGTAGCAGAACCAGCATTTTGAACTTCTATTCACCTGCCGCTAAAGGTCTTTCCACCACCTTCAATTTTTTTCAAAGGATCTCATAACCTTTTCCACATTTTCCCATCAGGGCTGTTTCTAAGTGAAGGAAGCACCTGCTGCCTTCTCAGTGTCACTCTTCTGCTTTTGAATCTGCCTTAGCTCTGCCTCCTAATTCCATCTGCAGCCCCACCCCGTAGTGTTATACTGTCCCCTGCACGCATTGCCACTTGGCCTGTTACCAACACTTCCCCATAATCCCCATCAAAAAGTCCTGCATAAATCCTCTCAGAGCTTTTTAGGTGGTGAATTTGTTAATTTCTAATAAATAAATCTATGCTAAATCATTTATAAAATGTCAGCTTAATTAAATATCGCCCCTAGGATCCTTTGAATTTTAAAGGGGGATTCTAGAGAATTATTCCTTCACATTTTGAAAAAATAGGTATTTAGTACTTACTACTTACAAACACCAGCTACAGGAAATGGAAAAATGATACAACACACATGTTCTCTGCCCTCAAAGAAACTACAATCTATTTCCGTGGAATAAAATAGTATTATAGCACAGTGCAAAGTTCTGGAAGATCTCTGACCAGCAAAAAATTACCTAGGAACTTGTTCAAATGAACATTTTCTGGCTATATCTATACCTATAGAATCAAGAACTTTGTAACTGGGCTCAGCTACCTGCATTTTAAGAAGCTTTTTATGATTATAATAAAAAGTTATGTTTAAGAAGCATTGGTGAAGTGTTTAAGATGCAGGTGCTAGATCCAGACTATTGAGTCCAACTCTTGCTTTACCAGTCTCCTGCTTATATAAGTTAAAGTGAATTACTTAAATTTCATGTGTGTGTTTTTTGCTTTTTCATAATAATACCACCTGCCAGAAAATTAAGTTCGTTAACAGATGTTAAACACCAGAGCAGAGCCTGACACATTGTAAGCACTCAATAAATGTGTTTTGGTTTTGGTGTAAAGCATAAACAACTGCCCCAAATACTGTGTTTTAAGACCTAAATAACTGAGGCCAGGCATAGTGGCTCATGCCTATAATCGCAGGACTTGGGAGACGGAGGCGGGTGGATTGCCTGCCTCACGGTTTTGAGACCAGCCTGAGCCAGAGTGAGACCCCACCTCTAAAAATAGCTGGGCTTTGTGGCCAGCTCCTGTAGTCCCAGCTGTTTGGGAGGCTGAGGCAAGAGACTCGCTTAAGGCCAGGAGTTTGAGTTTGAGGTTGTGTGAACTATGACACCACAGCACTCTACCAAGGGAAACAAGTGAGACTCTGTCTCAAAAAAAAAAAAAAAAAAAGACCTAAATAATTGTTAAAATTATTCAAATATCTCTGAAAAATCTAAAACTTAATTATTAATAATTACACGATTTTTATTCAGAAGGTGTTAAGTTTTATTCCTAAGCTATGAGTGATGCAATGTTTTAACTAAAGGCATTGATATTTAAGGAGTAAACATTTAGTAATATTTCCCATCAACTGAAAATTTTGATAGTAAAAAAGATAGATCTGTAAGCAATCTTTTATAATTAGCCATAATGTGTAAGTAGACACTTGATTCTTCTTGGAACTCAAAGTCACCAGTAGGAATAAACTCTACCTCTAAGAACAATATTATTTGTTTAATATTTGATTAATAATATTTGAGAATTTTTTTAATCATAATTTCTTGGGAGAGACAGCTGGTCTTTCAGATATAATTACTGTTTTTGATTCTCCATAGTCTGAGGAATTAAATTTTTCTGTCTGTCTTGAATTTTATCTGATGTTTTACCCAGGAAAAAATATAAAACTTGTTAAAAAAAAAAAAAAATAAGAAAGTAGTAGCACAACCAGAAAACAGATTTCCTAGATTCAATTGGGTGTCACTTTCTGCTTTCTATGAATTGGGGTAACAAGAGCATTCCTCTGTGCTCCCTACTTCTCTAAGTCTGCCAAGAAATTAACATCTCTTAAAATTTTTAGGCAGCTGCCTAATGAAATGCTTATTTCTCCAGAAAGTCATTTTGCATATAAAACTGATCCTCTGAAACTAACAAAGGTATTTTCAGTCCAAAAGACACTCTGAAGTTTGCCAAGACAAATGTTCAGATATTAAAAAATTCCTTCCAAAATTTACCTTAGGCCTATCTATGGAATATCAGTTGAGACAGGGTGAGCCTTAAAAGCAAAGTAGCCTCTACAAAGATTTCCCCTCCCTTTCAACATACCTTCATTCTGTAGTTCTTTAAGCATATTATGAATTCCCAGGTACATTTCTTTATTTGCTTTCTGAAATAGTTCCTTAGAGGGAAATCAGAACCATAAAAGAGGATGTAAATGTGAAAAAAAGTGCCATTTACGCTTTTTCCAGCTATCTTTTTGTAGACCTGTGCCTTATTCTATGGACTTGTGATGATGAACAGATTTCTGCCCACTCTTAAGGATGGTTCTTTTCTAAGTATTTGGAGTTCCATTTTCAGGACACAAGTTCAATTCTCTTATCTTCTTATTTATGCATGCCAGCCTGGAAAGGTGTAGGGCTTAACTATAAGAAATACAAGTTGCTGCAGTAGGAAGGGGCAGCATTCTGACTCTTGTACCTTGACTGCTGCACAATTAAGCTAAAAGCTTTGGCTTAACCTCTTTTCATTAGCTTCCTGTGTACTTGCAAATTTTTGCAAATTGTGCTAAAAGTAGGAATTTTTTAGAGGTTAGGGCAGAGAATCATTCAGTGTAGTGATTGTCAGGATATATTAAGGGTGTAAAGAGCACGCCTTGACAACTGATAACACTAGAGTTACTGTCAAGGCCCACAACCAGAAATAATCTGATCTTTGGAGAAGGTTAAAAAGACAGAACCATTCTTGGTGTCAGTACAAGAGCAATAGGATGTTCCTAGGATCAGAAGGAAGAGATCTGTCTCATAGTCTGCTGTAATCAGACTGTGCTACGTTCAGAGTCAGGGGGAACATTTTTCCAATCCCTATGTGCTCACAGATACAGATCATGTCATAAACACAGGGCCAAGTAAAGTGAATTACGTTGTAACTTCTAACACAGACTTTTATAGCTGTTATACCCAAAGGTAAAGAGGCCTCAAGAGAAATAAAAAACCTTAAAAGAAAGAGTGAGAGGTAAACTAATGAAGAAATGGATCAAGATTGCATGTGATTCCCAGTAGCTTCAATTCCAAGGCAAATGTTGTTTGTGCTTGAACTGGATTGGTTTGTATTTTAGTAGCATAAGATAATAATTGGGCATCCTATGGTTTTAACATAAAACAACATCAAGCTAATCACTGTCCTGTTGGTTCAATGCATTCATTAGAAACAAATTCTTTTTTAAATTTTTTTATTTATATCTTGCTATATAGAGAAATTGCTCTCTGCACAGAAATACAGATGTACCTGATAGAACGAACATATACACATAAAACTATCCCAATATTGTCTTTTTCAAATGAAATATCGATAAAAACTTCAGAACTTGTTAAAAGGTTTTGGGATTTCTGTTACTACATACAAAACCTCACATACAATTTGTTCAAAAGATCTTAGCTAGAAATTTACTTGGACTCCACTAGTTTGTTCTGAATGGAATAGGCTCAAGTGGGTGTAGTCTTTGCAATGGCTTAACCTGAAATCTTGGGAAATAAATTTCCATAGCACAGAAAATATAGAAGCATGATATTATTAATATAAAGAGAGAAAGGTACTGTATGCTTTAGCTAAAAATAATAATTAACTAAGCGTTAACCACATTGGTCCTTTCTTTCAATATCATTGTGTTAGCCCCTTTAAAACTTAGGAAGAGGCCAGGTGTGGTGGCTCACAGCTGTAATCCTAACACTCCAGGAGGCAGAGGCAGGTGGATTGCCTGAGTTCACAGGTTTGAGACCAGTGAACTAACTCTCTCTCTCTCTCTCTCTCTCTCTCTCTCTCTACATATATATATATGTATTTGCAGTTCCATTTTCAGGACACAAGTCCTGAAATAAATAAATAAATAAATATATATATATATATAAAAGTATTTGGAGTTCCATTTTCAGGACACAAGTCCTGAAAAAAAAAAAAAAAAAAAAATATATATATATATATATATATATCACTATTTGACTTTGGACACAGCTCGTTTAATGGTTTGGCCAACCCCACTGGTAGGTTTGAAAATTGCAGCTGTATTTCAGTTGCTAAATATATGGTATATGGGATATATATATATAGAGAGAGAGAGAGAGAGAGAGAGTGAGTGTGTGTGTGTGTGTGCCCCAGGAGTTGTGGTGGGTGCTTGTAATCACAGCTACTTGGGAGGCTGAGGCAAGAGAATCTCCTGAGCCCAAGAGTTTGAGGTTGCTGTGAGCTGTAACCTACTGAGGACAACAAAGTGAGACTCTGTCTCAAAAAAAAAAAAAAAAAAAATTAGAAAGTAAAAAGCAATGACTGGCACATTTAACCCACCACTTTACACTAAATACTGTGCTACATATAAACAAATCCTTCCCCCCAAACCCCTTTGTGTGAAAGCCTCATATTGGCTGATGTAAACCTCTCACATGTTTCAATATTCTTTATTATATACACACAGATTTTTTTCAGTAAATATTGGTCAATCTTAAATAATCAAAAATATCAGAATCTAGTTTAAAGAAAGTTTATTTAAGCACCAAAGTTGAGGACAGGTCTGCTTAGGAAGCAGAGATTTCCAAGAATGGAAGTCAATGTTTTAAAGTGTAGAAGTGTGGGATTGTTTACATACACAATAGTCAAGGGCGCTTAATAGAATTTCAGGATCTTTTTGCATAGGGCTTAGGGACAGATACAATGATTTGATCAGTCAAGGTGGTCTTTATCTTTCAGGAAAGGTACATTTAACATCCTACACAAATGATGCAACTGCTTTGGGGTCTTTCGGCACCTTTTGGTCTGAGTGAGGTACAGGACAATACAGGAGGCAGTTAATTTATAACAAAAATCAAAAATCAGAAGAGAAGACCAATCTCTCCAGTCATTTACAGAATAAGAACAATGAGGAGTTACACTGTAATCTAAGAAGCAGAATTCTACGAATTTATCCCCCCTCTTCTCACCCCTCCCATGGGTACAATATACACTGTAGAAAAGCAATTTATGTAACCAAAACATTTCTACCTCCATATTATTCTGAAAATAAATTAGTGAATAAATAGATAATTTTTAAAAAAGGAGAACAATTGTAAAAAATGCTACATGACTCAGTCCCCAAGGTCTAACTTCTCCCTTGGCATATTAAAGTTAGGGTCCTGAAATCTTATGTTCTTTTTTACATATTTTACGGTATTGGGAAAAATTGACAATTTTTAGATCTTTTAGCAGCATGTTAAAAACTGAAGGACTTTTTCTTATGTATTTAATTTTATAATTAGTAAATTGTAAAATGTATATATATATATATATATATATATATATTTTTTTTTTTTTTTTTTAACATAGCCCTAAACAACATCCCATATACCATATATTTAGCAACTGAAATACAGCTGCAATTTCCAAACCTACCAGTGGGGTTGGCCAAACCATTAAACAAGCTGTGTCCTAAGTCAAATAGTGAGTCACACAAATTGACATTGATTAGTCAATTTAGTCAAAATAGTCCATCTGGAGCATAAAAACACAGCTCAGAATAAAGAAGGTGAATGAGGAGGATAAAGAAGAAATGTTTATCTGGTATAGTTCTAACATTTTGTACTTTTAAACATTTTATTTTTGATTAGTATTTTTAAATGGTTTTGAAGAAAATGGACATATGGCAAGCTAAAAATTCTTACTGAGAAAAATATGCTTGGTAAAGTATCACAAGAATGGAGAAACAAGAATCTAATGTACTCAATTCTAATATGAAGCCAGTAGACAATCTAATGCATGCCCTCATTAGAGAAAAACTCAAATAAGTTCAAGATGAGGGGCAGGAGAATGAGGGATTGAGGAGAGGGAAGGTGGGAGGGGGAGAGGGGTTACAGTGTATGGCACAGCTCTTGGGGGTGGGACACAATTATAAGAGGGACTTTACCTAACAAATGCAAATAGTGTAACCTAATCCTTTGTAACCTCAATGAACCTAAAACAATAAATAATAATTTAAAAATGAAATGATACCCAAAAAAAAGAAGGATGGTTAGTAAGTTATGTAAGTAGTATGACCACCTAATTCATTATCCATGTTAAGACATAGTTGAGAAACCAGGGGAGGGTTAAGGACATGTGTTTAAGTCACGTATTGACTTAAACCAGGGAGTGTGGTGAGCCTCAGTTTAGTGATAATAAAGAGGGGCTGAAAATTGTGGAATCTTTCCCATATTATGCTAGGAACAGGTACATAGAAGATTCATACAATATAATTCTTTCAAACCTATCTATATTTTGAAATTTCTTTTTTTTTTTTTAAAGGCTGGATGGAAATTTTTTTTTATCTTGATATTTTTGTTTTTTTTTTTTATTGTTAAATCATAGCTGTGTACATTAGTGCAATTAGCTGTACCCATTCTAAGATGCACCATAGATGTGGCCCCACCCATTGCCCTCCCCCAACCAAAACCTCCCCCCTCCCTTCCCCTTCCTTGGCCCTTTCCCCATAGTCTTGTGCTATAGTTGGGTTATAGCCTTCATGCTAAAGCTATAATTTAGCTTCATAGTAGGGCTGAGTACATTGGATACTTTTTCTTCCATTCCTGAGATACTTTGCTAAGAAGAATATGTTCCAGCTCCATCGTTTTGAGTGCCTGTGGTGTTTGTTTTTTCATTGTGATACTT
>CAUYPK010102975.1:0-21600 GCA_963574355.1 Loris lydekkerianus
TAGTTATCCATGATCAGAGTGATTAAAACCAAGAGAAAAGCTGAAAGAAAAAAATATAGATTATCTTAAAAGGAACACTGGTCAGACTAAAAAATATCTGAACATCAAAAACCACAATATAACAAAGACATCTGTACCAGATGCACGATTCAGATGAATTGCAGCCCAATTCATAATTGCTAAGTCATGGAAGAAGCCCAAGTGCCCATCAACCCACGAATGGACTAGCAAATTGTGGTACACGTGTTCATTTTATTAATCATCATGCCTACATAGCACATTTAATCATTGAATTTGGGGTTTTCAGAGACTTTTATAGTTAAGTGTACTTGCAATAATGCTGTTTAACATTCAGATTCTAAATTCTTAATAGCTTTAGAGAAACAGTCTGTTATTATAAATTTCACTTTCTGTGAGTATCTAAAACTCTCTTGTTAACCTAATGTAACACATGGAAATGCTTATTTTAGCCTATGTGTGATAACCATGATGATGGAGAAACTGCAGCAATCATTTTGTGCAATGTCTGTGGAAATTTATGTACTGACTGTGACAGATTCCTTCATCTTCATCGACGAACCAAAACTCACCAAAGACAGGTAAAGATTTCTGTCTTTGTACACAGAATGGTGTCTGGAATGTAAAATACAGCCAATGAAGTGTGAAATAAATGTGGGAAAGAAGTTTGGTATAATTGGAAAAAATGGATTTGGGGATCAAAGATCTTTGTTGAGGCCCCTAGCTATCTCACTTATCAACTGTAAATTTAGCAAGTAGTTTAAGCTTTCCAATGCCTGGTTTTGTTGTTTTCTTGTTTTTTTGTTTTTGAGACAAAGTCTCACTATGTCTCCCTTAGTAGAGTGCTGTGGCATCAACAGCTCACAGCAACCTCAAACTCTTGGGCTTAAGCAATTTTCTCGCCTCAGCCTCCCAAGTAGCTGGGACTACAGGCGCCTGCCATAATGCTTGGCTATTTTTTTTTTTTTGGTTGCAGTTGTCATTGTTGTTTGGCAGGCCCTGGTCAGGTTCAAACCTGCCTGCCTCGGTGCATATGGCTGGCGCCCTAACCACTGTGCTTTGGGCACTGAGCGCCAATGCCTGGTTTTCACATAGGCCTGTTGCAAAGATTAAAGAGGAGAAAATTGGAACTATCTGGAACATTTTAGGATGGGTGTTTCATAGGAGAAAGCCATTCTTCTTGTTGAATAATTGTACTTCCTCTTTCAGAATAAGTAAATGTATTTTTCTCTTTTCCTTAATGAAACACTAGGTCTTCAAAGAAGAAGAAGAGGCTATAAAGGTTGATCTTCATGAAGGTTGCGGTAGAACCAAATTGTTCTGGTTGATGGCTCTGGCAGATTCTAAAACAATGAAGGCAATGGTGGAATTCCGAGAACACACAGGTAAAAGAGGATTAATGTTGAACCATAAATAAGATTGAACCATGCCTACTGATTATGAGTAAACTAGATGTTACTTCATTTAATGTGAATAATGTTGAGTGATTATCTGATGTTTGATTATGACATTGTTGATCAATATTACTATATTTCTAGACATAGACAGTGTTCTGTGGTGCATTGGGCATTAGACTAAAAGTCAGATAACCTGGTTTGTCACTAACTAGCTGTGTGACCTTGAGAAAATCATTTAACCTCTCTGGAACTCACTGTCTTCATTAAAAAGTAAGACAGTTGTACAGAGATAAATGTGACTGATTGTTTTCAGAAATACCAAATACATTTCCCGTACGTTAAGCATCACAGCAAACAGAGGCTCTGTAGATTAAATATACTTACTAACATTCCTTTCTAGTTCTGTTCACTGTAACCCTACAGGAGTTGCTGCATTAAGATCTCTTTTAACTATAATGCTGTATGACTTACGATTTTCAGAAGTTTTTGTAGGCCTAGTCCTTGTCAAGGTTTTCAGAATGGTATTGTTCCCATTGATAGTAATAAAATAATTAACAAAAATTAATAGATGTTACCTTAGACAAAAAGTAACATACACGTTTAATATACATCTCTAAAACAGATTTCATTGTATTTTAAAGTAAATCTTACATATTCCCAGCTTGAAGTTAGCATATCTGTAGTCTGCTAATTGTCTGACACAAACTTTTGATGTTGGAGTTAGGTATAAACCTGAACCAAATTAACTCTCAATTGACAGATGACTTTTCATGCTATAAGAGCAGGGCATTTTTTTCTCAAAGCTGATTTGTTCTCCTGTAATCTGTCAGTGGCATATATTACACTAATAAATGCTCTAAAGTTGAGCCATCCTTGTATTCATGCTCTGAACTATTCATTTTAAAAAATACTATTCTATAAATATTGCTGAATGTAATGTATTGATATTCAGATTTTTGTATCTGTGTTTAATTTGGAAGAAGTGGTCGTTAATTTTCAGATCTTCATGTTCTTTTTTGTACTGCTCTGTTTTTATATGGATTCTTTTCTCCCTTTAAATAGTTCAAACATCCCCCTCCCCCCCCCACCGAGACAGAGTCTCAAGCTGTCGCCCTGGGTTGAGTGCCATGGTGTCACTGTTCACAATAACCTCAAACTCTTGGGCTTAAGCAATTCTCTTGCCTCAGCCTTCCAAGTAGCTGGGACTACGGGCATCTTCCACAACACCTAGCTATTTTTTTGGTTGTAATTGTCATTGTTGTTTGGTGGGCCTGGGTTAGATTTGAACCCACCAGCTCTGGTGTATGTGCCCGGTGCTCTAGCCGCTTCAGCTACAAGCGCCGAGCCAATTCAAGGAATTGTTCTATTCTCCAAATTTTATACTCATTGATGATAGGCTTTCTTCTATACCTTATAAGTTTGTTATTAATATCCTTAAAGAGTTCTGTATCTTCTATGTATTTTTATTTCATTTTGGTTATTATATTTTATCTGGTATTGTGCATTTGACAATAGGTGCTTATCACATCTGCTCAGTCTGGTAACTTGACTGGCAACTTAGTCTGTTTCTTTTACTGAAAAAAGTATAAGTAAATCAGTCAAGTGATTATTTGGCTTTAGATAGGTCTCGTTTCTTACCCCATTTTTATTTATTTTATAATTAGGGCAACTTAGAACCTTTTGGCTATACAACTACAAGGCTGATTTTCCAGTGATGTCAATTTATACAAACTTAGTTTCCTTTTTTATTTTAATTAGTTACATTAAAATATGTAGGCAACATATCCTTAAGGAAGAGTTTTCTTTTTCTGCTTAAACCTAGGTAAACCCACTACAAGTAGCTCAGAAGCTTGTCGCTTCTGTGGTTCCAGGAGTGGAACAGAGTTGTCTGCTGTTGGCAGTGTTTGCTCTGATGCAGATTGCCAGGTGAGTGTCCAGTTCATGGTCAGGCCATCCTAGTGAGGAATAGCACGTGTTCTCACGTGACACCATTGCTCCCTATAAATAAGAATTATAGCTCAACAGCACCCCAGCTTTCTAAATTAGTACATTACCTCCTATGTCAAGAGTTAAATGCTTTTATCAAAGGTGGAGAATGGATCAAAAAGATCTCAATCTGAAATCAGACTCTTGAGTGTTTCTCAGCTACCATAATCATATGTATTCAATGAAACAGTTAAAAATTTACAGATTACATTTCCTATACCTCATACATACTTTATTCACTTATTTCCCTAAAATATATTTTCAGTATCTGAAAGTTCTTTAGTCCTGAACATATATACATGTTACATTTTATCCAGATGTTTCTGGTTCCTCAATTAATTAACAATTTGGATATGCACAGAAAGTGAGAGGTATCTAGTGGGGTTTTCCCCCCTTTTGGTGAGGGGCAAGTGGAAAACAGGGAACTGTTTACTTCAGGAACTTTTTGCTTCATGGCTATGCATGATAACAAATACATTATCAGCATTTTCTTTATATGAAGTGAAATTTTTCAAAAATCACACTAAAAGAAAAACAGATTCTGTTAATAGTTCTAAATGATACTCAACAAAGACTGGAAAATAACTTCATTTGTTGTAACTTAGCCTTCTTAAGTATTTCTAGTGTGAAAATAATTTTGGGAAATGTATACGATAGGTAAAATTACCAGAATGTGTACCTTTTTAAATACTTGAGTACCGTTACAATCCATCTTCAACAGGAATATGCTAAGATAGCGTGTAGTAAGACACATCCTTGTGGCCATCCATGTGGAGGCGTCAAAAATGAAGAGCACTGTCTCCCCTGTCTGCACGGCTGTGATAAAAGTGCCACCACCCTGAAGCAGGACGCGGATGACATGTGCATGATATGTTTCACCGAAGCTCTCTCGGCAGCACCAGCCATTCAGGTTGCTTTAGCTTTTATCTGAGTTGAATGTATCTAGCCAATAACATGAGAAAATGTAAATATATTTGTCAGATAAAAAAAGGATTAAAATCTTTTTGATGTCATTAGGCAAAATGTTATTTTACTATAGGCATCAACCATGTTAATGAGGAGCGAACTCTCCCTCTTAGGTTCTGCTTCTTATTCTGTGTACTCAGCTTCAGTTTAGGATTTGCGTGACCTTTATAATCAATAGACTGTATTAGGTTATCCAGTAGCTAGTCTCTTCTAAATTTCCAAAATTCAGGGTGATATTTTTATAGCATTATCTATTTGATCTATAAGGATACGTAGGATTCTTCTGTACATAATAGACATTACTATGTTCTAAATAAGTTTTTTTTAACTTTTACCTATTGTTTATTTCCAGTTCTTAATTCCAGGACAATATTATCAAAAAAAAAAAAAAAAAAAAAAATCTTAAATCTTTAAATCAGTAGTTTCCTCTTCTTTTCGTGAGATACAGAATGGAATAATTTTACATTTCTTCCTAAGCTGGCTTACTTTACATAGCTGACATTAACGTATAAATGGTAAAAACTGGGAGAAGCTGAAGACCTAGTTAATATGTCCCATAAATAGTAGAGAAGTTCTGAAATTTCATTGTACAAAATGTCTCGCTATTTCTCTTACCTGTTTTAAATGGCATCTTGCATTGTATAATCTCCCAGTTACTGAAGTGTTCTATCATTAGAACATTTGCTTATATCCTTCTGTTCTGTTTATTTAAGCTGGACTGTAGTCACGTGTTCCACTTGCAGTGCTGTCGACGAGTTTTAGAAAATAGATGGCTTGGGCCAAGGATAACATTTGGATTTATATCTTGTCCTATTTGCAAGGTAAGGAAAGTGTCTGAAATCATCTACTGTCGAATTCTTCTCATTTTTATTTTTATCTTTCAAAATAAACATATGTCA
This sequence comes from Loris lydekkerianus, assembly GCA_963574355.1. Taxonomy (NCBI): domain Eukaryota; kingdom Metazoa; phylum Chordata; class Mammalia; order Primates; family Lorisidae; genus Loris; species Loris lydekkerianus. The sequence goes on from CAUYPK010102975.1 coordinate 5,267, forward strand.
ACATCTCTTAATGTCCTTCCCAGTTTACTTTGTACAAATCAGCACTCGGTAGTTTTCTGCCTTCTTTATACATGTGTAACTTGAAAATATTACATTACCTTTCTTGTGTAATGCATTTCAAAACAGTAATTATCCATTAAAAACTGGGTTAAATTATATTAAGCATATTTCATGAGAAAATTCATGTAGGTGTCATGGTGCAATAAAGGGCATGCATCACTCCTTTCAGACTCCCTGAGGGCTCAGGTCACGTGGCATCACAATAGGCAACCACCTGCCATTAAAGAGTGAAATCAGAATCTTCAGAGCCATTGGAACACGTTATTTTAGAACTCATCTAAAATAAGGAGAAAATTCTCGGCATTTTGACACATCTTTACAAAGATAGTAAGCAAGTAGGAAGTTGTTTTGGAAAACTAATAATGACTGACATAAAATCTTTAAGAATGTTGTAAAGCCTTTCCTATTCATCGTTCTTTTTTGCTCTAGTACGCTTTCTGCATTATGTTTGCAGACTAGTGTAAAGAGTACAATGGGGAAAAAGCTTAGCACAGTTATCACCTAGTTAGACTGAGGAACAATCAACAAGATCGTTCCCCTCTCAACTGGTACCTCAGAGACAGGTCACATTTAGGAATCTGGAAATAGATAAACGAAAGTGGTATAGAAAAGACTACCTGTTCACTTCTATCACTTAATATTGGGCACACATGGAAGGAGTGTGTCTAATTTGTGGCAGCAGGGAAACTTTTTATTTCCAGAACAGCTAAGGCAGCTCAGGAAATTAAAGGTGATGAAAAGGAATTGTCATCCTCTGTGGCCCTTTTGCTTCCATTTTCTCTGCTTTTGGGAAAATGTGGGCTTGTAAGGGCTTGATAGGATTATTTTTAAATGGCATTTTATTTAAAATATGTGTTCTGTCCGGTTATCTCCTAGCACAATGCTTGGCACTTAGGTACGTACCAAGTCTGTGTGGAATTGATAGTAAATGATTGTATTTAAAGATTTTCATCTTTCAATTTCAGAACAAAATAAATCATATAGTATTAAAAGATCTACTTGATCCAATAAAAGAACTCTATGAGGATGTCAGAAGAAAAGCCTTAATGAGACTGGAATATGAAGGTCTGCATAAGAGTGAAGCTATCACAACTCCTGGTGTGAGATTTTATAATGACCCAGCTGGCTATGCGATGAATAGATATGCATATTACGTCTGCTACAAATGCAGAAAGGTATGCTATAAATTACACTAAGAAGTGTTAATAACTAGAGCTTACCTATATAATTAAGAAGTCAAATTGCATAATGCTACCTAATTATTCTCACATTTTAAGCCTGAAATTAAAAATGAGACAGTTTGGTATACTATTTCAAGTTGTACTTGTTTACTTAATTTGTTTTGGAATTTTTTAATTTTATCTAATAGACTTTTTAAAAAACATGTAATAGTTCTGTATACAAGATATTTTCCATCAGTGGTAACCTCCTGTTTGCCCAATCCAACTGGTTCTTAAATAAGTTTCTCTTACTTGATTCTGCTATTTCTTCCTTAAAATTCTTACTTCCTTGACTTCCAGGACAACACTTTTGGTGTCCTTTCTTATCATTTGTCTTTAATTTCTTCACTGAGTTCCTCTTTTTTTCTTTTTAGCCTGCCCCTTAAATAGTTGTTTTCCCAGAGCTTCATTCAATACCTCTTTACCTTTGGTAACCTCCTATATATCCATGCCTCTGCCTTCCACCTATACTGTTAAGACCTACCAGATTTTTGAAGTTTGGCTACAGATATTCAGCTGCCTACCAGACATTTGGATTTCTCTCGCATATTTCAAAGTTCGCATGTCTGATTTTAAATTCATCAGTCTTGACTCTCCCGATCTCTCATCTTCATTTACAGAGTCCTGTCAATTCAGTCTCCAATTCTCTCAAGCCCTTTTTTCCTATTAAGTACGTACATCTTTGGCAACCCTAATCATTTTCTTTGGTAATTATAGTAGCCATCCTCCTGAGCTCTTACGTGGAGCCCCTAACCCCTATTCTATCCCTTACACTTACACTACTAGTAGCAGACGAACATTTCTAGATCTCAGATCTAACTGTGTCCTTCTCCTGTTTAGAATCCTATAGCCCAGTGGTTCTCAACCTTCCTAATGCCACAACCCTTTAATACAGTTCCTCATGTTGTGGTGACCCCCAACCATAAAATTATTTTCTTTGCTACTTCATAACTGTAACTTTGCTACTGTTATGAATCATAATGTAAATGCCTTAGGCGACCCCTGTGAAAGGGTCGTTCAACCCCAAAAAGGGTTGCGGCCCCCAAGTTGAGAACTGCTGCTGTAGCCTAATCTACCTCTCCAGTCTTATCTCCCAGTACGCCCCCACTTGTTGTCCACACTACCGCATACTGCACAACTTGTGTTCCCCAGATGCAGCCATGTTTGCTCACTTTGTGATACGTCCATGCCATTGCACAAACAATTCTCTGCCTCCTCCTATGCATTTTACTGTCATCTGCCACCGCTAACCCCTGTACACACTGTGCCGAGCCAAGTCTGTCTTAGACTACTTCAGGATCACTTGCTAGAAATGTACCATCTCACCACCGCACCACCACTTGCTGCCTTGCGTGCGTCCTTCCTAGCACTTTCCATTCTGCATTGTGATGACTGGCTTATTCGTGTGTCTGCCCCACTTGGTAAATTCCACAAGAACAAAGACTTTGTTTTTTCATTTATGAAAGAATGCCTAAATGGTAGGTGCCTGGTTCCTTAATGTAACATAAAGAAGATACAGATAATGAATAGAAGGCTAAATAGATATATGATGGCCAGGAAGGCAGAGAAGTATACACACATCTATATCATTACAAACAATAAAATACTCTTTGTCTGTGTTTAATGTGCTAAACATTATAAATGAATATTGTGCTACCACTGGAGTGACAGTCAAATATTTAGGAAGCCAAATAAAGGCTATAGAAAAGCAAAACAGTTGGAATAAGCAATAGGGCCCAAGCCAAACTGGAATACTTCTAAGGGCAGCTTTAGCCGGTGGACAAGCATTTATAACCGCTGCTGCATCAGTGGATCCCATCGTTTGGCCCATTTTTCTAGTACAGATAATAAACTTCTACTGGTTCAGCTTGTTTTTTCCCAATTCGGACATAGCCTTTTGACTATGAGACATAGTGCATGCAGATTGTCCCAATTTCTTGGCCTCATTTATTTTGTGCTCGGAGCAAATACAGGTAAGTCATCCATCATGATATTTTTTCAGGTGTCTCTATTGGATACTGTTGAGTTCATGCAAATAGTACAGCTTCTTTAGTATGAGCAGTGTCCTGCAGAGTATTACCAAATTTATCTTGCCTTTTTGAAAAAAATGTCTACGTGATCAGAAGATGCTTAAAATTGATTTTTTTTCCTTTCCCATTAGCCTCAGAATTACAGTTCTATACTAATAATTTATTTTAGGCATTTTTGTTGTTGTTGTTCTGTAGTATTATCATTTGGGAATTACTAAGCAAATTTTTAAAGTAGTACAAAGGAATATGTTATTTAGTATTTCAAAATAAGACTTTACCCTGAAAAACCATAGTTTCTATTTACCACATAATGCTATAATATATTCTTATTATTAATTTTAAATATTATATGTTTGTGTCATTCATTTTGACAGTACACGATAACTCCCTGATGTAAGCTTGAGCCCAATCCAGACTTGAAATAGCTTTACATCTCATTCTGACCACCCTCCAATCCTCAGTACAGACGTGTACTTAGCATTTCAGGAGAGTTTCTCATAGACAATAGTATTTCCTAAGACCTTTCATCTTCCTTTCACTGTGCCTACACTGCCTCTCCCTTAGCATAGTTTCTTTTTTATGCTGTAATCTCAGTTATGTTCTCTCCATAGGCCTATTTTGGTGGTGAAGCTCGCTGTGATGCTGAGGCTGGACAAGGGGATGATTATGATCCCAGAGAGCTCATTTGTGGTGCCTGCTCCGATGTGTCCAGGGCTCAGGTGGGCAGGACATTTTATTAGAAAGGACAGTTCGAAAATATAAGCATTCTGTTTTTTCAACAACAGTAGTAGCCGTCTTGTGGGGGAGGGGGAGAACTGGTCTTCTCCCCTGTGTATTGATATTTTTACAGCATTGTGTAATTTTTCAATTTCATGTGTTTTTTAGATGGTATTTTTATTTTATAATTCTGTCTTCCATGAAATAATTACCGTATTTAAACAAGTAACAAATGTACTTACTCAATTTTCTTAAACCTGTACTGAAACTTTTAGGTGTTCCCCTCTTCAAAGACATCTTCATAGTATATCCATGAGATCGGGAGATAGGTGAAATATTATTAATTTTCAATTTGACAGACCAGGAACCATTAACAAGTGGCTTGCTTATAGAATCATATAGTTTATGATGGAGATGGGATTACATCGTGGGTCTTTTTTTGTCCAGACCTTTTTGGTAAAGCCACACATTTGTTTGTTAGTTTCTTTAAGATACTTATTATCAGTTTTCAATCAATTTTAAGAGCTATTTATGCTTTTAAAATACAAATTAATGAGCTGTATATGTAACTATCATAAGTATAATTGAAATAGTCCTACCATAGTCTTGTATCTTCTTTTCTTTCACTCTAGATGTGTCCCAAACATGGCACAGACTTTTTGGAATATAAATGTCGCTACTGCTGTTCAGTGGCTGTCTTTTTCTGTTTTGGAACAACCCATTTTTGTAATGCTTGTCATGATGACTTTCAAAGAATGACTAGCATTCCAAAGGAAGAACTACCACACTGTCCTGCAGGTAAGCTTTTAGTATTTGGAATTCATGATCGTGTTCTATGTGGTATCTGAGAACTCCTTATTTTAAGTAACAGAAACCCAATCAAACTAGCCTAAAGAAGTGGAAGGAATTCTTTGAACCTGTATAAGCTTATGACTTTCTGAGTGAAGTAGCTCATGGGCAGCAGATCTCTTGGGGAGGGAGAATAATGTCTCTTAAAATTAGTAAAAGAAAGATTGCTGTTCAGCAGTAAAGGGCCATATGAACTTTGATATTATAAATTAATTACAGAACCATTTAAAAGGATATCGTGATTTCTTTTTTAAAGATGCTTGGAATCAGTGCCATAAAAATGAAGAAGTGATTTGATTTAGAATGGCTAGGAATTGGCAGCATAGTGAGCTTGAGGAAGTGACGGGGTCTCTCTCATGTCTCATTAATAATAAGATCATTAATCCCTCTCGTGGGCTCCACCCCATGATCTAATTACCTCCCAAAGACCACTTCCTTAGTCCATAACATTAGTTCGTGTTAAAGTGTCAGCATACAAGTTTTAGAGGCACAAATATTCAGATGTTGCATAATCCATCTGTCTATCCATTTCCTTCTAAAATATTTGGTTACCTTCTTCGTATCAGGATACTTAATCTTCACAGTACCCTATGAGTTAGATATTGCTATGCCTGTTTTAAAGATGAAGGATCTAAGAATCAGAAAAATTAAGTAAATTTTCTTATCTCCAAAATAAAGATAATCATTTCTTCCTCCTGTGACTGTTAGATCATTAAGTGGTTGGTGCTCTTAAACAGTGCCTGAGTAGCAAGCACTCATATGTTTACAGTTGCCTTTTATTCTGTTTTTACTTTTACTGTTATTATACATGAGGTTATTATGTGGGTCATTACAAAAGTTTTGAGATGCACGAAAATCAATAAACATAAAAATCTGCATGGTTAAAAAAAACAACTGAATCCCTCCCAGCAATACCAATAAGCTGAGCAAGTTGAAACTTGCACGGGTGAATCAGAAAGGACGCTGTCAACTGTTTCTTGGAAGTGAAATAATGGACCATAACACAGTCTGTCTCAGAACTCTTCTAGTGACTATTTCTCATCATCATATTAGATTATGAACTCTTTGAAGATAGAGGTCATGTATTCTTCATCTTTCTATCCCAGGTACCTAACAACATCATTTACACATTAAGCACTCAGTAAATATTTGTTGAGTAAATGATCCCTCCCCCTTTTTATTTCTTTTTCTCCTGAAAAAATCCAAGACTACAGTTTGCATGAGCTACCCCTGATGGTGTTGTGTACCTGAGCTAGATCTGCCACTGACTGTCCCTTTCTTCCTTCCCTGGTGGGGTAGGCACCACCACCAGTGTGATTTGGGATAGGAGGTAATGACCTACTTAATAATTTATAGCAGAAATAACTAACTTTCCAGGCAGCCTCTGATGTCCTCCTCTGTCCACCATGCCAGTGTTTGTGTTTGAGGAAGTGCTAACTGTGGTTCTTGCCTTGGTTAGCTTAAAGCAGCAGTTGACTTCTTTCTTTGAGACTACCTTAAGTTTCACGAATTTAGCCTTTTTCCTCATTTTGGCGATTATAAATTGAGCTGTGATAAATAGTCTAGTGCAAATGTCCTTATTATAAAAGGATTTTTTTTTTTTCTTCTAGGTAGATACCTAGTAATGGGATTGCAGGATCAAATGGGGGGTCTAATTTGAGTTATCTGAGGATTCTCCCTGCTCCTTTCCAAAAAATTTATTAGTTTGCAGTCCCACCAGTCTTTTAAAGTATGCCCTAACTTATTGTTTATTTAAATTTGTTTTTACTTGTAGAAAAACATTCTATATAAGAATCGTCCTGTTTCTCCATTCAGAATAATGTTCTTCTAGACTAAATTGAGGGATTTTTTTGGCAACAACATTTTTCTTCATTACTCTTTGCTTTAAAATGATATATCTAATTAAACTATTGATAGAAAAAGATCTGTAGCTCATATTGATTCTCTCCAGGCAGGATGTTGTACAGGACTGTGTCACTTCCTCACTTATATATACTGCACCTGTTACATTCAGTTCTTTATGGTGAACATTTTTACTTTTATGATTGGAAAAATTTTTTTAAAATGTTATTTTTGTATAACCATAGTCATGTAATTTCTTTGAATAATGTATCACTTATTTCTGTTTATATGACATTCGTGTGTGTACATTTTTTAAAGTATATTTCTTTGCTTCCTTGAAAATTTATACAGGTCCCAAAGGCAAACAGTTAGAAGGAACTGAATGTCCACTCCATGTAGTTCATCCACCCACTGGGGAAGAGTTTGCTCTGGGGTGTGGAGTGTGCCGAAACGCTCACACTTTTTAGAACACTCAGATCCTTTGTCTACAGAGAGAAAAGTTGCCTTCATCCCTCAAGAGGATGCAGTGAAGTTTAAACTCTGCTCAGGATAAGGAGGGGACCATTTTTACATCCATGAAAATGAACCATTCACAGTGCAAGAAGGATGCCAAATACCATGTACATAATTCTTGCTATGAAAAGTTTCCCCATTATTTTGGTTTATCTTCTTTTGAACCAAGACATCAATTTGTGAGGTGTTTGCATGTGGCCATTACTCTCACTGGCCTGTGAAGCATTGGACATCTATAGATAATTGATATTAAAAAAAAAAAAAATTGCCATGCCCAAGGACTAAGAATGATGCTGGCTTTCAAGCAAAAAAGAAAAATAATCATTGTTTATTGTATACTGCCTTTTTGTAATCCTGTACAATTGCATCACGGGTGGGGATAAAAAGAAGAATATTCTGGTTTATTTCCTAGACTGTTATTTAAAAAAAAAAAAAAATTGTGTTAGGACGGCATATAAATGTAATAAGTATCACACTGTATATAAAGATATCAATGTTTGTCCTGTATAAGAATTACTAAACTACAAATGCAGTTTCATTTAAACTTCTAGGTTAAGTTTGAGCCTGAAATTTTAATGAAGTGCAATACTGAGTGTGCCTCATTATCTTGCAGCTGTAAACATATTGGAATGTACATGTCAATAAAACCACTGTACATTTTTATACAGTGATAAAGTCTACCATTTGTGTATGATGTTGTTTGAGTTAACAAAATTTAAGGTATAAAAGTCCACCCATTTTTCCTTGTAAAAAAATGTACTGTGCATGATCATAATTATTGTAACTGTTACGGAAAAAGGATTAGTAACAGCACAAGGTAGGAATCTTAATGAAACACTGTAGAAAATCATGTATGTACACGTGTATATTCATAACAGACATATGCCAAAAACAGAAGAAAACATTTAGAAAATTAAACAATTTCTATCTTAACCACCAGTTATTTTATCTTTTATAAATTAATAAAATTAGTAGTCTTTTCTGCATTTTCTATAGACAACAGTGCATTCAAGCAGATCTTTTTTTTTCACTTGAGTTATGAAGTTGCCAAATTATTGGTTTATAGCTGATTATACATGAGGTTATATTTATTTCATGAGACTAACAAGTTTGATCTGCTTTGTTCTAATTTTCCATTGTTGGAAATATAAAAATTTGTCAATATAGAAATCATTGACAAATTCAGTGACACTTGTGTTAAACATATATGAGCAAAATTGTCCCTTTGAATTCAAAATATAAAGGAAAGAAAGATCAGATCTAAGCACAGACAACTATTTTATAGAGTATCCTAATAAATTTCATAACACATCCAAGCCCAGTGTTTCAGGATTTAGGAAGAATTGTTATTGATATTTTGTTTTGTTGTTTGTTGGGAGGGAATGTAGTTAAGAGGCCATTTAATCTGCAGTTTGAAGAGTAAGTAGCATTTCAAACAGCAGAGAGATGGAGAGAGATGTAAGAAAAAAGTACATATAGAGAGATCTAGAATGTGATCTCAGAACAGTGAGTATTCAGGCTCAGGGTTGACTTAAAATGTTTCCAGAAAACACACAATGTATAGAGACTAAAGCTGTTTCTAGGTGTACTCACAAGAAAACCGGAGGAGAGAATGCAGTGAGGACATTGTAAATACACAGTAGAACCTCTGCAGCTGACCACATCTCTACGTTGACCACCTCCTTAAGTTGACCTAATGTTCATAGACCAGACATACAGTAGGCCTCGTTCCTCATGTTGGCCAACTCCATATATTGACCAGTTTGTTACAGTCCCTTGGGGTGGTCAGCTTACAGAGGTTCTACTGCACTTGACTTAAACTCACAGGGCACAAGCATGAAACTAACCTTGACAGTGCCACATAGATGAAAGACTTCAGGAGCACTGAAGAATTATAAAGGAAAGGCTGGGGGTGGTGACTCACACTTATAATCCCAGCACTCTGGGAGGCCAAGGCGGGTGGATTGCCTGAGTTCATGAGTTCAAGACCAGACTGAGCCAGACCTCGTCTCTAAAAAAAATAGTGGGCATTGTGGCAGGCACCTGTAATCACAGCTACTTGGGAGGCTAAGGCAAGAGAATCACTAAAGCTCAAGAGTTTGAGGTTGCTGTGAGCTCTGACATCACAGCACTCTACTGACGGCAACAAAGTAAGACTGTCTCAAAAAAAAAAAAAAAGAAAGAAAAGAAACTGTAAAGGAAACCACCTTGTACCCATTAACTTTGCTGGCAGATTGATCAGCTGCTATCTGTAAATTGTAAAGGAAAACAAAGCCGATGGAAAACTACGGAGATGGCTGGGCTAGACTGAGTCATCTCAAGTTATGAAAGAGGCAAAAGCAACAAAGCCCTATAATATTCCACTCTCAATGACTGTAACCTAGCTTGATTTATGAGGAGGTCATTTTTAATCAAGATCCCTAACATCTCAAAACCAGAAAACTTCAAACATTTTAGAAATAAAATATGAGTAAGCACAGAAAAGGGTGGTTTTGGCAGACATTCAGCTCAAACATTCAGTGCACAAAGAGCATCTGTCAGATGCTGTGTGTAATATACTTAGGCAGGAAACAGAAGTGCAGGATCACAATAGAGTGTCAGTGAATCCTAGAAGGAAACTCTGCCTGATACATTTTGAAGCCTAGGAGAAACCATTTTTCTTAAATAGTTTTCTGCCTAGATTGTTTAGGCCTAAAATCTTATTCTATGAATAAGCTTATATGATAAAAGATAAGGCGCATCAGTTTAGGAACTGCTGATCTTCATAAATTTGGACTATTTCTTATAAAGGAGTACAACCTGCAGGCTGGGGAGCAAACAGAGAGAGCAAGGGATAGGACAGGGATTTGTGCTGAACAGGTTGGCCAAGTATACATAATTCAACAGGCTTAGAGGAGGACCTATGAATATTCTTGAAGTTGGAATGCACAGACATAAGCAAACATGCCTTGTACCTGTGTCCGATGCTTACTTAGGGGTAGTGACTTACATTTAAATATATGACAATTAGGGCCTATATGTCAATAGGTTAAGCAGAGATGTAAAGGCATTCAAGTGGGCGGCCTTTGAAAACTGACCCAACCAGTTCATGCTCAGTGGTCTTTTTTTTTGTTGTTAGTTTGTTTTGAGCCAAAGTCTCATTTTGTTGCCCTCAGTAGAGTGCTATGGCATCATAGCTCATAGCAACCTCAAACTCTTGGGTGCAAGAGATCCTCTTGCCTAATACTCCCAAGTAGCTGGGACTACAGGTACCCACCACAATACCCAGCTATTTTCTTTAGAGACAGGGTTTCATTCTTGCTCAGGCTGGACTCAAACTCCTGAGCTCAGGCAACTACCTGCCTCAGCCTTCCAGAGTGCTAGAATTACAGGTGTGAGCCTCAGTGCCGAGAGTAGGCATTTATTAAATGCCGCACCCGGCCTATGGTTGATAGTCTTGTAAGAGAAAAGGTTACTAAAGTCAGTCTTTTGTCCAATCAAAGCTGTAATTATGGCTGTGGAATAGGAGGATCAGTTAGCATCTAGCAGTGGATGAAGTGCAATTTTTGTTTTTTGTTTTTTATAGGAGCACTCTCAATGAATGCAGTTGTTTCAATTGTGCTTATCTTGGGGCCAGTGCTTGTTTAGCTGCTAGAGAAAGAGAAAAATCTTGTGGCAGTTTGGACATAATTTATTCTTTTTTTCATTATTAAATCATAGCTGTGTACATTAATGCAATCATGGGGTACAATGTGCTGGTTTTATATACAGTTTGAAATGTTTTCATCAAACGGGTTAACATAGCCTTCACAGCATTGTTATTGTGTTAAGACATTTATATTCTACACATAGTAAATTTCACATGTACCCTTGTAAGATGCATGTAGGTGTGGTCCCACCAATTACTCTCCACCCATCCTCCTCCCTCCCCCCTTTTCCCTTCTTCTTAGGCTATAATTGGGTTATAGCTTTCATATGAAAGCTATAAATTGGTTTCATAGTAAGACTGAGTACATTGGATACTTTTTCTTCCATTCTTGAAGTGTAGGTGTGTATGACTTAATTCCTACCTGGCATGGCCTTGGGTCTTGTTTATAATTTGGTATCTTATTGTCACAAAGAGTCCTTTCTGTCAGATTTATGATCCGTATTTTAGCATTGATATGGGTCAGTTGTGTCTAAACCTTGGCATCTGCTTCCTAGAGGACTTGACATGGGGATAACACATTTTGAATGACTTATCATCACATCATTTCTCAAATGTCTTAGGGTGGCTTAGGAAAAAAAAACTAGATTATAAAAGATGCACACTGGAGGAAGTTGCACAAAGAAACAAAGCCAAAAAAGAAAGAAAAGAAAAGCCAAGGTTAAAGCTCAGCACCCAGTAATAAGCATGAAGTAAGCTGTTTGGCTTCATTAATGTAATAAATATTTGAGCACCTGTTCTAGAGCCACTTTTGACAGTACACTTGTTCCCCATTGCTTAGTAACCATGACTTCCATATGGAAGTTGCCTGATGAATGAACCGCATGAGTTAGTAAAGCCATGTAGTAGCCGTGCCAGGTGGACCGATGGGCCATTCACCCGAATACAAATACACAAGCATGTAAATAAGCCAGCGTATTATGAACGATGATCAAGGTTTTATAACCATAAGAAACAATAGTTGTGGAAGGCCTGCAGTAGCAGGTGGAATAAGGACCCCCCCAAATCTGTCTGTATCTTCATTCCCAGGTTTTGAGAAGATGTTGTCTTCTGTGCCAAGAAGATCTTTTCAGATGTGATTAAGGGTACAGACCTGGAGATGGGGATACTCTACTGGATTAAGCCAGTGGCCTCAGTGTAACCACAAAGGTCCTAGCATGCGAAGGAGGGAGGCAAGAGGGGCAGAGTCAGAGGAGGAGATATGACCACAGAAGCAGAGGCCTGCAATAGAGACTTAGCTTTTAGCATAGAAGAAGGGTCCAGGCACCAAGAATGCAGGTAGCCGGGAGGGCTGGAAAAGGCAAGGCAGAAGCACAGATTCTCCCTGAGATCCTACATAAGGTATGTGGCTCTGCCGAGAACTTGGCCTCAGCTCATTTTAGAATTCTCATCTTCAGAACTCCGTAATAATAACTTTGGGTTGTTTGAAGCTGCCAAGTCTGTGGTGAGGTGTTACAGCAGCATTAGCAAGGGAATACAATGGGCTCTGCCTAGAGCATACCATTTTCATCATCCACAGTCCTGTGAAGTGTTAGTGTCCTTTCACAGAGGAGGCAACTGAGTCTTACAGAGAAAAAGAATGGGAAATACTTCAATAATTTTTTATATTGGTTACACGTGGAAATAATATTTTGGATATACTGGGTTAAATAAATTATCAAAATTTAATTCACCTATTCCTTTTAATTTTTTTTTTTTTAGTGTGGCTTCTAGGAAATTTTAAATTACATATATGGTCTGGCATGGATTTGTAATCAACAGAGCTGGCCTAGAATCTCATTCTCAACACTTTTTATCATCTAGCGCTGAAATTTTTAGAGCAAGAGACATGCCCAGACATGTGCTTTAGGAAGCTGACACAGGAAGCAGGTCAGAAGGCAGTTTGAAAGACACTATCCCTGGGGAGGGCCAGCTGGGGACCTTTGTGCCTGGCCTCCCGGGAGTTGATAATAAAAGCTTTTATCAGAGTCATGACACACAATACTTTCCTTTGAGGAGTGTACAATGTAATCATTGATAGGATTAGCACATAGGTAGCTTACAATGAAAATGGTTTGTTTGCAGCCGCTGAGATGGGAGGATCCCTTGAGCCTAGAAGTTCAAGACCAGCCTGGGCAACAAAGTGAGATCCTATCTCTAAAACAGAAGAAAAAAACAAAAAAAATGGTTTAGTTAGGCTGACTTTCCAGAGCACATACTGTATTATTCCATTTATACAAAGATCTAAAAACAGGCAAAAACAAATCTATGGTGCTAGGATTCAGGACAGTGGTTACCTTTGAAAGGGGCCATGACTGGGTGGGTGCAAGGGGGAGCAATGCAGTCCTGGGAGGTTTTAAATCTTGATCTGGATGGTGGTTACACAGGCACATACACACTGTGCACTTAAGATTTGTGTGCTTCATCACTTATAAATTATACTTCAGTAAAAAGAAAAAAAAGTCATAGAAGATGACTTGGAAAGCAAACAGGTTATTTAGAGGCTTAAAATCCAGGCCTAAGAATTTGCCTTCAACCTTGCAGACAGGGAAGCACTGACTACTTTCGAGAAAGAGAACAAATTCCAAGCACTGCTGGATGAAGATGAGCTGCAAGCACTGAGCAGCCTTTCATAGCCCATCAAATGAGATACATCAATCACTGCCCTCTCTGAATTACTGAAGAGGGAACAAATGGCTCAGTGTAGCCACAAGTAAAGGTAGTATGAATAGGAGAAAGCTCTGATGTGATGGAGCACAGCATGTAGTAACCAGAATAAGTTGCTGGAAGGAGAAGAAATACATCACCAAGGACTAAAAAGAGGGCTTGGCAGGAGACTCATTGGCCTGACACACTGAGTGAGAGGCCTCGTGCAGAGACCCGAAAGAGAAGAGGTCCTGTAATTCTCAAGTGTACTGATGCAGAAAAGGGACCTATACTGGCATAGCACTGCACAGAGCATGCATAAAAAGGTGACGGGGATATTTTAACACAAGGAAGTACAATCTCGATATAACAGGAAAGAATCAAGCACTAATTTGAAGTAATTAGCAAGTATGCTTTGGCTAAGCACCATTAGCTCCAGTGGTTAAGGCACCAGCCACATGCTCCGGGGCTAGTGGTTTCGAACCCAGCCCGGGCCTGCTAAACAAACAAAAAGAAAGAAAGTATGGGTGAGAGGAGACCCCAATCGGCACCCTCCCAGAACTCCAGAAGAGCTGCACCCACCCCAACCCCCGTAAGATCTACACCAGGACCCGCTACCCCACCTGCAGGGCCTCCCAACGCCCTAACTCCAGGAGCCGCAACCCCACGTCCTCCCTCCCGTACCCTCCCTGCCTCCACACCTGCCGGCTCGTCTGGCCAGGGACTCTGGTAGCTGTGTGCCCTCCAGAGCCCTCACGGCCTCTGCGTGGAACCCTTCTTACCAGAGACTGCTGGAGCCTTGGGCCCTCTGTGCCAATGTCACTGGGTGCCAGGCACTCCCAGAACCGTGTGGATCACCCCCCACCCTGTTGCTGGATCCAGGTGTGTCACACTCTGGCTGCTCCAACAACCAGAACTCCCTGGCTAGGGCAGCTCCAGAGGAGCTACACAGGCTCACTCCCTACAAAGAACAAGCAACAATAGAGGGATCCCGCTGGGGTCTCATCTTGGAGAGACACCTCCCCAACTCTAAGGACGGCCAGAGGCAATGGTGAAAAACAATCATGAGGTGAAATCAAGGGAAAAATTCTGGCAATATGAATAATCAGAGTAGATCAACTCCCCCAAGGATCAATGGGGCAGACAAAGCACAAGATCCCATGCACAAACAAATATTTAAGAAGTCAGAAAACGAATTCAGAATCTGGATAGCAAATAAGATCGAATTAGAATTCCAAGCAGTAACCCAAAAGATGTCTCAAGAATTCAACAAATTCAAAGACCAAATGACAAAAAATTTTGACACATCGAGACAAAAAGTTGCAGCCCTCAAAGATCTGAGAAACATAGTAGAATCCCTCAGTAACAGACTGAAGCAAGCAGAAGAAAGGATTTCTGACATTGTAGACAAAGCTTTCGAATGCTCCCAAACTCTCAAAGAGGAAGAGAAATGGAGGGCAAAAAAAGATCACTCTCTCAGAGAGCTCTGGGATAATTCAAAGAAAACCAATATCCATCTTATAGGGATACCCAAAGCGATGAAGTGACTTCACAAGGCACAGAGTCTCTTCTCCATGAGATTATGAAGGAGAACTTTCCAGACATTCCAAGAGACTCTGAAATTCAGATAGCAGACAATTTCAGAACTCCAGCACGACTCAACCCAAATAAGACATCCCCCAGACACATCATAATCAATTTCACTAAAGTTAATATGAAGGAGAACATTCTGAAAGCAGCCAGATAAAAGAAAACCATTACCTACAAGAGGAAGAATACCAGAATAACTGCAGATCTCTCTGCTGAAACATTTCAAGCTAGAAGAGGATGGTCGTCGACTTTTAATCTCCTAAAACAAAATAAATTTTAACGCAGGATCCTGTATCCAGCTAAACTGAGTTTTCTTTATGATGGAGAAATTAAATACTTTAATGACATTCACATGTTGAAGAAATTTGCCATAACTAAACCAGTTCTCCAGGATATTCTTAGACCTATCCTCCATAAAGACCAGAATAATCCTCCACCACAAAAGTAAACCCACCCAGAAAATTTTGAATAAATTCCAACTTCCACAGTCACAAAAGGATTAAAAATGTCCACCGGACTCTCAAAAGACTTATCAATATTCTCAATTAAGGTGAAAAATTTAAAGTATCCTCTAAAGAGGCATGGGTTGGCTGACTGGATACAAAAACTTGAGCCATATATCTGCTGCATACAAGAAACACATCTTACATTAAAAGACAAATATAGACTCAAAGTGAAGGGATGGTCATCTATACTCCAGGCAAATGGACAACAGAAAAAAGCAGGTGTTGCAATCCTATTCACAGATGCAATAGGCTTTAAACCAACCAAAATAAGAAAGGATAAAAATGGAGACTTCATTTTTGTTAAAAGTAATACTAAATATGATGAGATTTCAATTATTAATATTTATGCACCCAACAAGAATCCACCTCATTTTATAAGAGAAACTCTAATAGACGTGAGCAACTTGATTTCCTCCAGTTCCATAGTAGTTGGAGATTTTAACACCCCTTTAGCAGTCCTGGATACATCCTCCAAAAAGAAGCTAAGCAAAGAAATCTTAGATTTAAACATAACCATTCAACATGTGGACTAAACAGACATCTACAAACATTTCAACCCAACAAAACTGAATACACATTCTTCTCATCAGCCCATGGAACATACTCCAAAATCGACCACATCCTAGACCACAAATCTAACCTCAGCAAATTTAAAAAAATAGAAATTATTCCTTGCATCTTCTCAGACCATCATGGA
>CAUYPK010102977.1:0-19532 GCA_963574355.1 Loris lydekkerianus
GGGGCACCGGTGCTCTGGCATGGTTCCCTCTCAACAAACTGTCCTCTTCTCACTCCTGTGCCACAGAGTCAGCACTGACCAGCTGCAGTCTAGGCCCTGTCCACACCCCTCAAGAAATCCCCCAAGAATCTGGGCTCCTGGGGGACAGGCCTCCAGACCTCAGATTGAGAGTGGAGGGGAGTGCTGGGAGCTCAGAGCAGGTAGAGAATATATACAGTTTTAGACAGTTTTATGCCTGGCAGGAGAACGCCATGGCACCCTAGTAGGGGAGGTAGGTCCAGTTTTTGGAGGGTCTCTCCCGTGGAGTATAGTGGGAGGACCTTTGAACTCTGCTCGTTTGTTTGTGGGGCACTCCAAGCTGTTCTCATGGGGGAGAAGACGCCTGTCAGCTTGGTGATGGATTTTGTACCTTTTGTTTGTATCTTTGGGGTCATAGTTCACCTCAGCGGGGTTGATGTGCATTCTTCTCTCTTGGTGCAGCTCTAATCCACCAGGTTAACTTGCTAAATTTTTGTCCTTTAACTCTCCTTTGGACGGGAGCCTCTGTGGAAAGCTGGCTTCAGTCAGCCATCTTGTCTTCACCCCCAAAACTTTTAAGAATTTAAAATTTGTTCACGGATCACATGTGTGTGTGTGTGTGTGCGTGTGTGTGTGTGGCTGAGTATGGGCAAGAAGATTCTTTCTGCTCTCTGAGTTCCATGAAGAACTTATAGAAACAGGTCTTCCTTTCACATAATGTTAACATGTAGTTAAGTCTAACACAAAGGCAATGACTTAGAATATAATGACAAATCAATATGAAGCTTCAAATGAGGGCTTTTTAAGGACTTTAATCTGTCAAAAAAATATCTGGCTTTGCATTAAAGTCTGACTGAAAGAAATCACCATAAATGCCACATCTTTTATTGACTAAAATGAGCACAGAATGGAACCTTTGTCACAGGCACCCAATATTTGTCTTTTTCTTTTCAACAGGGCTATTATTTAATATTTGTTGAACCAGATCTGTGCAGTGTGTGAACTGTTCTCTGTGATAACATGAGCACTTTTGTTAATGGAATTCACTTATATACACTCAGGTTCCCTTTCAGTTAGCGCCTTCCAGGCCTGTGTACTCGGCCATCCCTGTTCTTTTTGCCCAGGAGAGTTGCAGTGGGTGCTCTTTTATTTTAAGAGAAACTCACAAAGGTGAAGTCACTTTATGGAGAGATTTCTCAAGGTTTACTTGAAGTCTTCTTGTGATGTCCTCCTACCACATGAACTTAGGGGAAAATCCCTTTTTACAATTATTTGATTAAAATACAAAGCAATCGGCAGTTCTGCATTGATTTTTTTTTCTTCTCCAGTAAGCCATTAAATAAATACAGTTGATTCTAAGTTGTTTTCTAAAGCAGTGATTTTCAAGCTTTTATTTCAGTAGTCACACCCGAAAGGAAAGGTTAACTCATGCGTCACATTTCCTAATTCTTTCAATTTTCTGTGTATCATTTATGACACGAGAAGGAAGAAGAGGGAGGGAAGGAGGAAGAAAAATTTTGGTTAGCGTTTCTATTTACTCAACAACATTACTGCTTACACAAATGTACACCTTTCCCCCCCCTAGAGGTACAATACAGCAGATAAACGTGTTCTTTTCAATGAGTCAGCTGAGATAGAGATGCTAATTTTTATTGGATGTGATTAGAATTCTCTCTCGTTCTCTTTTTTCTATAAATCATACACTTAAACTTCACCTATGATTTCCGGCTCATCTTCATTTAAAGTGGAATGAGATGGTGGGAAATTTATAAATTTTGTAATTTTTTCTGATTTTTATTTTCTCTCTCAGTCTTTATACATATTTCACCCATCCCTAACTCAACATTTTTTCCAAGTAGCTTACCTTTATTGGAAACGTGTTCATTTCCGTTTTCATTGAATTTACTCCTTTACTTTTCACATCAATATTTAGTTTAGTAAATACTTAAATCAGATTACCTAATTATAAATATAGCACATGTGACATAAACAGGATTAAGATTACTTAACGTTCTTCCTTCAGATTTTTCTTTTTAAAATTTGTGGCCAGGTATAGTGACTCACACCTGGAATTCTAGCACACTGGGAGATCGAGCCAGGAGGATCATTTGAATTCAGGAGTTTAAGACCAGCATGAGCAAGAGTAAGACCCTGTCTCTACTAAAAATAGAAAAACTGGCTGGGCGTTACAGTGCTTGCCTATAGCTGCAGCTACTTGGGAGACTGACGCAGAAGATTGCTTGAACCAAGGAGTTTGAGGTTTCTGTGAGCTGTGCTAAGGCCATGGCACACTAGCCTGGGCAACAGAATGAGACTGTGTCTCAAAAAAAAAAAAAAAAAGAAAGAAAGAAAAAAAGGAATAAAATTTAAACCCTTATTTACCTAAGTATGTTTGCTTTGTTCTGCTATTAACAGAAAAGCTTAAAACGATTGAAACAGCTATTAGAGAAATGTGAACATATGATTGGAACGTTTTTTATCCAACTTTCAAGTTAGAAAGATATTATGAAAATACTTCCAAATAATCATGGATGGTATCTAGCAGCATTGAAAATTTATCTTTTAAAATTGTTCAATTATCATAGCATACTTCCTGGGTAGTGGACACCACTATAACTCAGACTTGACTTTATAAACACAAACAATGCTGCATTAAAGTCATTAATCTGAAATTAAAAAATTAAATAATCATCTATCAAAAAAAAAAGGGAAATGCATATAACTGCTGAAGATATAAATGTGACAGTTGTTAAAATGGGAAGGTATCAGAGGCCGTGTGACTAGACCAGTCACGAGGAGAATGACTGTTGCTAAGGGAGTGAAGGTTGGGGGGAATGAAGAGGATCCAACAGTGGATACTGAGATGGTGAAGCACAAGAATCAAGGGAGAATAGCATTCAAGAAGATGAGTTAAGCTAGGGTATTATAAGGAGGAGGAACAATCAATTGTGTCAATTACCGCCCCATAAAATAAATAAAACTGCTTATAATTGCAACCCCCCAAATGTTTAATTATCATTTGTTTTTCTTCTAATTACAAAAACAAATTCATATTTACAACAGACAGATTTTTAAAAGTAGAGAAAACAAACAAGCAAAAAGAAGGCAGACTTGTCTGAAATAGATTAGCAATAAAGCAAACAAAAATGAGAGTTTGGATGTATGTGTGTGTGTCGGGGAGGGTCTTGAAAAGAAAAAAATGATCAAAAGTTAATGAATGTTACTAAACCTGACATGCATCCCTGGTGCATGAAAATTCTCTATACCTGAAGATCAGATGACTGCGAAATGTATAGGATGAATATTTTCAGGTGTTCTAGAGGTTCTGTATGTAAACCATAAAGTCGTAGAGTTTAGCCTGACAAGTTCTCATTTCTTTTTTACCATCTATAAGTGTTCAACGTCCACTGGTAATGTTTTTATTATCATAAAACTCAAGATCAATTCTTTTTCCAACTGAGCAGCTTGTTTCTGATTAGCCACAGGGGTAAACACTATGTTTTTATTAACTCTGCTAACCTGGCTTTTTTTTTTTTTTTTTTTTTTTTTTTGGTTGTGTGTGTATACTTATTAGTTCAGGTCACAATTTGGGCCAGTTTCTTGAACACTTCTATTTTTTTTTTTTTAATTTATTTTTGACTAAACCTCCCATTGCTTTTCACTCAGCTTATAAGTCAGAGAGATGGAATTCAAGTATTGAATTCTCTGACTTAAAAAATCCAGGTTTTTCATGCTACAACATCGATACCTTGACGATTTTGATTTTTCCTTTCTGAGGAAATTAGCCAGTCACAATGGACAAATGTGATTCCAGTTACAGAGGTGATACCTGGAGCACCCAAATTCATAGAGACATGAAGGAGAATGGTGACGTCCAGGGGCTGGGGAGAAGGAAAAATGGACAGTTAGGTTTAATGGACACAAGTTTCAGTTTTGGAAGATGAAATAGTTCTAGAGATGGATGAATGTACACTATGAGTGTACACAGAATTTTATACTTAAGTAGTTAATTGTAAATTTTATATTATTTATATTTAACTATAATAAAAAGATAATTTTAAAATGCCCATGTTTTTCAATTTAACATGCTGACTCTTCCTGGGCCTTTTACTTTGTTTCCTTTAGTACATATTTAGCAATATAATATTAGGGTTATATTTAGGATTGATTTTTGTTTTAGTATAGTCAATTTTAAAAATCTCTGAAAATAAATCAGTTATTTAATTCATGAACAAATTAAACATATGGTCCAAAATTGGTCCTGAATAGAGGCTAAAATTATGATGCCCCACCTAAGTGGAAATACATCAAGGTCACATATAAAAATTCTTAATGTTGCTTTATACGCAAATGGTATCTTACAGTTGATAAAGTACTTTTAGAGGTAAATTTTTTATATTGTCACAATAAACTCATGAATGTTATCCATTGTTTTATCAAGTTAGAAAATGGAGATTGAGGGATAAAATATCCTGTTGAGATAGATGAGTCTTCTGTTAGCTCCCATCGGACAGAGGAGAGAGGGAAGATGGCCAGAAGCAAGGTGGCTTCACCAACAAAGGCTCCAAGCCCAGACTACGGCCTCTCTTTAGGGAATGTAACTCCCACATTAAGACATATTTAACATACTTGCAGGACAAGTCAGAGTATGGAGGGCAGAAAATACACAGGAATGAGCAGGTGTGAAGGGATGTATTTGGGGCCAGTCCATGTTAATTTTGATATTTGGTGCTTCTACTTTTAAAACTTTCATACTTCTTATATTGGGTACAGACGTACCTGGGGGGAGAATCCATTAAACTTATACTGAAACCTTAACTGAATAATCAGCAAACTCTGTTTTTTCCCTATGTCCTTAAACTCTTGTCGTAATCTTGCTTTTTATTCTTTTCTAGCTTTGACTCTGTGTCTCTCTTACACACACACACACACACACACACACACACACTCCAACTCCAAAGTGAGTAGACAACTAAACCCAAGAACCCCAAATGCAGCCAACACAGAATAAACCCTCCCCTTTGTGTTTGGATGGAATGTTTCCCTTACGTGTGGGTTGTCTGTCTTTGTATGAGATGGTAAGAACTTGGTGGGCGGGGACCCTGTCATTCTGGATTAACTGTCCCACAGGCTCAGTGAGTCACCATAAGTGGGGGGATGCTATTAAACATTACTTGACTGACTGAGAAGACAAGTAATTGGGCCAAAAGAAGTACTAATTTTTAAAATGTCTGTAAATTCCTAAACTTCTCAAGAAGAAGGAAGTCCAGTGACTGGGATTAGCTCTTAGAAATTAGTAACGTGATACAGAATCTTCCCCTTTGTGTCACCTGTTACAATTTGGGCTTTCTTTGTCATGACTGGAAATCATTAGCAGTGGACAGCTCCACCAAGCCTGGGGTCTGCAACCAGACACCACGTTGCAGACACTAGGCAAGTAGCAACCTCAATTGATCAATTTGCCTGGATTCTTCAGACAAATTGAATTTGAGGACAACAGACCCTTCTTTTACCTAAGGCAAGGTCTGAATGGTTCATTCTGCCCTTCATTAATGTTATAGAAAGATGTATTTTGATTGAATAATCTTATAGTAGAAAATGTTGTACTTGGCCGGGCACCATAGCTCACACCTATAATCTCAGCCCTCTGGGAGACTGGGGCAGGTGTATTGCTTGAGCTCAGGAGTTTGAGATCAGCCTGAGCAAGAGTGAAGCCCCCATCTCTACTAAAAATAGAAAAACTAGCCAGGGGTACTGGCACACGCCTGTATTCCCAGCTACTTCCAATGAATACAGTAAGGAAAGGAAAAATTTTAACCTTATAGTACAAAAATACTGGGAAATATTAACTAAATGATCAAGGTCAATATCACCAATGATAAGTAAAGTTGCTGTTATATACCTTCTGAGATTATGTAATGACCCGAGTACTTTACCCCTATGGTATTCTACCTCCAAAACACACAAACACAAACTAAGCATGAGTGACTATCAGACACCTTTGAAGGACATCCAATAAAACACCTGATCCAGACTCTTCAAAATTGTCATAAACTGAGAAAGCGTCACAGACTAAGGAGATATGACCAATAACTGCAATGTGGTACCTTCAATTAGAAACTAGAATAAGGAAAGGGCGTTGGTAGCAAAACTGTTGAAATCTGAGGAAAATGTATAGTTTAGTTAATAGTATTGCAATGCCAATTTCTTAGGGGAACTGAGTAAATTATCAGCCTATGGGAACTTTCTGAGCTACCTTGGCAAGTTATCTGTAAATCTAAACGTACTCCCCCCCCAAAAAAAAAAAAAAGTGATCATGATATTTGAGATAATATGCATAACAGGACTTTTGCAGATACATAGAATTATAAAAATATGTCTGGTTTTATTTTATCAGAATATCTGCACTTGGACTTTAGAAAACTTAGTGATCCACAGGATAGGATGTATCTGTGATAGATTAATAGTCAAGTCCTGGGCTCATAAATAGTGTGTAGGCGCTCTTCTTTCTCTCTCTTTCATCTACTAAGGAAATTATTCTGAGGTTAAAGATGATCAGTATCCTCAAAGTGACTAGGATTTTGTGGATGAATTTAATGACTACCCATGTTATTCTATTTGTAGGTAGCTCAGGTCATGATTTGTGCATTAATAATCAAGCAATTGATAGAGTACTTAAATATGTAAATGTCATTTATACAAATTGAATGAAAATGGGCAGTAATTTATGAATTCAAAATCTAGAAGACGTCTGTAAAGATTAAGGTAATTTTCCATTTTCTTCAGAATTGGCAGCACTAGCTAAAGCAAGATCAATATTAATTAAGAAACCCAGAGAGGAGAATAATAAATTACTGAAATTGGTTGGTTAAAAGAACTAGTTGGCTGGGTGAGGTGGCTCATGCCTATAATCCTTGCACTCTGAGAGATTAAGGTGGGAGGATTACCTGAGCTCAGAAGTTCAAGATCAGCCTGAGCAAGAGTGAGTCTCTGTCTCTACTAAAAATAGAAAAAATTACCCAGGCATTGAAATGGGTGCCTGTAGTCCCAGCTGTTAAGGAGGCTGAGGCAGGAGGATCGCTTGAGCCCAGGAGATGGAGGTTGCTGTGAGGCAGGCTGAGGTTATGGCACTCTAGCCTAGGCAACAGAGCAAAATTGTCAGAAAAACAAGTAAATAAAAACAAATGATAAACAGAACTTGTTATGTATGTCAAAAGTTAGAATTGTAGAATTATTAAGTGAAAGAAATTTTCGAAATCATTTGTTCTGATCCTCCTGTTTTAAGATGGTATTAAGAATATTTAATTTAGACGTGCTGAAAGACTTTTTCAAGATCATTGCCCTGGGTAATAAGGTCACAATTAGAACATGGGTTTTCTACCCCAATCACATCCCTCTGCAGTAGGGATTCTTTATAGGCCCCCTGAGTTTCAGAATCTCTGAACTTCTAAAATTATATACAAAAACTTACTTGTAAGTGCATATTTGAATTTTTTCTGAAGACCTATAACAATTTCCACTAGATCCTTAAAGCAGCCTTAACCCTTAAAAGGATGAGAACACCTGCTCTAGAATTTAATAGAATTACTTGTTCCCAGGACATTCCTGGAATCATTTTAATGCTTTTACAGCTTGCATCAGATTTTAAATGGGAAAACAGTAGCACTAGAATTGGTTCCCAGAAGTTACCATACTCTAGTAAAATCAGACGATATGATTTTACCTGGACATGCCATCCTT
The DNA here is from genome assembly GCA_963574355.1 of Loris lydekkerianus. NCBI lineage: Eukaryota > Metazoa > Chordata > Mammalia > Primates > Lorisidae > Loris > Loris lydekkerianus. The sequence continues at coordinate 7,759 of CAUYPK010102977.1, forward strand.
TTCTCTGAGAACAGAGTTGGTTTCATTATAGTCTTGATGGTCTCCCAAAATGTTGAAACTTAATGGCCGAAGTGTTAATTATTGAAAGGGGAGGTATTTAGGAGGTGATTAACTCATGAGAATAGAGCCCTCATGGAAGGGATTAGAGCCCTTTAAAAGGGTTGAGAGAGTGGATTTGCTTTCTTATTCCCTTTTGCCAAGTGAGGACAAAGAATTCATTCCCTCCTTTTTTTTTTTTTTTTTTTTTTTAGAGACAGAGTCTAATTTTGTCACCCTTGGTAGAGTTCTGTGGCATCAGCTCACAGCAACCTCCAGCTCGTGGGCTTAGGTGATTCTCTTGCCTCAGCCTCTCCAGTAGCTGGGACTACAGGCGCTCACCACAATGCCCACTATTTTTGTTGTTGTTGTTGCAGTTTGGCTGGAGCCGGGTTCAAACCTGCCACCCTCGGTATATGGGGCTGGTGCCCTACTCACTGAGCCACAGTTACTGTTCCATTCATTCCCTCTTGAGGATGAAGCAACAAGGTGCCATCTTGGAAGCAGAGACAACACCCCCACCAGACACTAAATGCTGGTGCTTTTATCTAGAACTTTCCAGCCTCCAGAACTGTGAGAAATACATTTCTGCTCTTTATCAATTACCCAGTCTATTATATGCTGTTATAGCAACACAAACCAACTAAGGCAGCTTCTGTCTACAAGGTGAAAGATAAATAATGTATTGAGGACCTACAAGATGATTTACATATGTTAACTAATTTAATCCTCAACTATCAGATCAGGTATGTACTAAATAAATGAAGAAACTAAGGTACAGAGGGGTTTGGTAACTTTTCTGAAAGTCACCAAGCTAGTTAAGTGGTGAAGCAGTATTTTTTAAAGCCAAGCTTTAGGACCTGTACTTACATGTGTGACATCACATTGTGTTTCTTTATCCTTGATGTATTATTTATTTGTACAGTATGCTGGATAAGCAAGTGTATTACTGACATTCTTCATTTGTGATTTTGGATGCAACAGAATGTGAGTGGGGGGCAGGAAGTACGGATTTGGTAGGTGGAATTGTATAAAAATGGGGTTAGTTCTGTCTTCACTTCTTTCTAGTTCACCTTAAACAAGTAACTTACCTCTTCCATGTCTTGATTTTATTATATATAAACTAGGGTTGATTATATAGTACTTGTAAGAATGTTCTAATGATGAAAGGAGATAATCTACTTAACATTACACATGCCAAATAGTCTATTCTCTAAAAACCTTAGCAATTATTATAACTGGATGTGCTAATTTACATTTACTTCATAATATGCTTTTCATCAACAAAGCAAAAGAAGGTCAAAAAACTTGGGCTTTGGGTAACCTTAATATAGGTTAAATGAAGATTTACATGTATAAGATTCCAATTTGTGCTGACATAAACTTTATATAAATTTCTGAAATAGCAATGTAAAAAGTTACCATGGCTGGTACAAAACAAACAAAAACCCTACTAGTCCAACATAATCCACTATCTATGGAAGATAGACATTTTTTAGAATTAGATGATGTCAAGTGTCAGCAACTGCTTTGTGATTGACCCTTAAGTTCTTTTGAAAGCTGTAGAACTTGTTTTCAATGTGCTAATATATGATGCTGTTCATTCCTGCAGCCTACAGCGCAATTGCAAAAGCAGCATGTAATACATGATTAAGGAGTAGCTTAAATGGAGTATCTGCTTTATTAGGTCCAAACGGGTAGACGATAGCAATGTGTAACAGTTAGATGACTGATTGCTATAGCACATTTTAGATATAAAAATTACAAGTTATGGTAATTCTTTGCTGTGCATTTATATTCTAACCTGGTACCCAGTGAACTCATCTATAAATTGCATGGAAATTCTGATTTATAAAACATCGCTCCTCAGGGCTTCCCTCCATTCATTTTTCCTTTTGCTTTCTGGTAACTATTTAATATAACACGTTAGAAAGGATCAAAGCTGCATTCATACAGCGCATCAATGCATGTCAGTGGTTTGCATTTGTAGATGGATAGAATAATGGCACCTTGTTTAAAATAAAAAGGTGTATCCTCAGGAAAGGTGCTGAAAAGACATTGAAATCAACTATCAGTCTTTTTTATGGACCCAAGTGTATTTTGAACAGAAAAATGCCCTGTAACTTTAGAGTCTTAATAGTTGTATTGATGCTGCGTGATTCCAACTTCAGAAATCAAAGACTAGAAAGCAGCTGGCATGTGACCTATACAAATTCTTCCTCGTGTGTTTAACCCTAATATCCTTCTTTGAGAGATGATGTATCCAAGTTGAAAGGCTGTAAGCTTGAGGGGTAAGAGCTTCTGTTCTGGGATTTGCTATTAGATCAAATGTAAAATTTTTGATTTGAATTAGCTGTCATAGTCTCCTCATTTGTAAAATATGAGTAAATATGCATATTCTGGGAGAATGAAACTTTATAATTTAGTATAAGAATACCTCTCTTGTTCCAGCAGATTCTTTTTTTTTTTTTTACCATTTAATAGCATCAGACAATGCTTCTAAGAAAAATATAAACTATCAATTTTGATTTATCAACAGCAGTATTACATAAAAACAACAAAAGTATTTCATGTTTAAAAACTGTATATATTATCAAATTATTGATTCTAGGTAAGCTTGAGCCAAAAAAGAAATTTTCAATTTGAGATTTTTATCGTTTCCTTTTCACTTACAAGCATTTATTTAGGCCCTAGTCTTTCCAGGAAATATTCAAAGTATAGTTCAAAGTTCTTTTTATTCTCTGAATTGACCTTTTCAGATAGAAAACTGCAGATAAAGCAAATGTCTTCAGAACGATGGGTTAGTTTCCAGAGGAACCAGGGCTCTTAAGGCAAAGTCGTATGGAGACAAAGTTATGGGAACTGCCCTTCAAGGGGAAATTGCTACCTCTTTTCCAATTACTCAGAAGCTTAATAGAGGAAATAGGATTTCAGAAGTTGTTTGAATGATGGAAACAAGAGAAATTGACTAAGTGGGGCATGTAGAACATGCCAGGTGTGAGGTGCAACGTGGGAGAAGACCCAGGGGAGCAGGGTAAAATGCTTAAATGTAATAAGAAACACAAAGAGTGGACAGAAAGATTGTGAAGGTATTGTGTGAGTGAAACAGCATGGTGTGTGTTCTTTGTCAGCAGTACGAAACTCTACCCCAATATAATTTTAGTGGAAACCACCCCCTTCGGGCACATTTACTTAGCAGATTCTCCCTGCTCCTAAATTGCTCTAACTCCGTTACTCTCAAAGCTATTTCTATAATAATTTATAGATAATAAACAATAATTTCTCAGGATACATTGCTAGCGTCCATACAACTAGCTAGTGTGGCGAGGTTCTCCAAAAAAACAAAGTTACAGGTTTTTCTTTTCTTTTATTCAGTCTCTGAGCACCTGAATGAAAAATTAGCAAATATTTATTGGGAAGCACATGTCTCTACCATGCTAGAGATATGAGAATCAGTGACACAAGCTCCTGTCCCCTTAACTCTGGGGATAACAAAGCCAGCCTTGGGGTCTGTCTGCACAGAAGTATACTCAGGGCGGTCAGCAAAACCAGGGAAGAGGCATCCCCGGAAGGTGGGAAGGTGGGAGGTAGTATTCTAGTAGATCCTTGAAGAATGAGTTCCAATTAGTTACAAGTAAATAAATGATAAAAAAGAGATGACTATAGTAGAAGGACTGAAAAATTAAAAAAAATTATAATTAAGAGATGGCAAATGCATGGCTATCAAAATAAAAAGACAATGTCAAATCTAAAACCATCTGTTTTTATGGATGGAAAGATGAAATAACAGTGACACTGTATGTAAGTTTTGTGAAGCTGAGCAGTGAGGTGGGAGATTGAATGAAGATGAAAAGCTCTGTCTTAGATGCTGCAATTTTTGATAACTAGTAAGCTAGAGGGCTAATCACTACATCTCCGATATTGTTAAAGTAATAGTTAATGGTTATTATTGTCTTCCAGCGTCTGAATCTAGCTTAAAAGAGAAAGTGCTTGGAGCTAAATATGAAAGCTCATCATGACCACATGAGATGAAAACAGAGATTCCTATGACTATCGATAGCCGTGGATGACAGAGGTGATATTTATTACCATGGACAGCTAAATTTCTATATATATCAGAGGGGAAAAATGGAAACTTTTGAGAAGCAAATGCACTGATGAAACGTGCTTAAGTAGAAAAATGTGGTGGTCAGGAGGAACAACCTTCCATGTTTACTCTTGAGATTACATACAGGGGGGCAGTACCTGGGGCTCAAAGGAGTGGGGCACAGGCCCCATATACCAGAGGTGGCAGGTTCAAACTCAGCCCCGGACAAAAACTGAAAAAAATAAATAAATAAATAAATAAAAAGATTACATATAGGCAGCCTCCTCTGGAACAGTGCTGTAAGTGCCACCTCTCCATTGTTAATTTCCACCATTGTGGCGTTCTTAGCAAGAGGCTACCCATATTTTTCAAGGGTTTAGTTCATTCCTTTGGGAGTTTTACTTAGGGATATTTCTCCGAATCAGAAATTTCAGTAGCTTTCCCAATTCTCTGACTTTTTTTAAAATGTGGAAACTAGTTTAGAAATATCAGCTGTTGATAATGCAGGAAGCTTTAAAGTAAAGCACAATGCCCTATTGGAAAAAAAAAAATGAATTAGCCTCGACTGAGGTTTATGGTAATATAAAACACGCATGTTACTTATTCCACATCAGGTGGCAGAAAGTTAATTACACATTGTTATGTTAGGCTTCAGACCATCTATCTGCAGAACTTCTGGAGCACCGGGATTTAGCCAACCCTGGTGTCAAGGGTCGTGTCACTGACTGTCCTAATCTCTCTCAGTACTGTCTGGTTGAGGAGACCCTAAGCATTCTTGAGGCAAATATTTTTAGGAATATTTATGAGGAGAGTATGATACCCAAGAGTATTAATAATTAGAAGGGGGATAACGGTTGAGGGCTACTTTAGAATGGAGGCATTTATTGATTTTTAATTTTCTACTGGGTAAGAGGTACACATATTTGATGGCATACTCAGATACCACAGCACTTATAAATACTTCTAGCTGCCCCAAATTTCTTTTATTTTCAAGCCCATGACCCTTCAAGTCTCAAGGATTTCTTTTTTGTTTGTTTAAGTCCCAAGGATTTCTTTAAAAATTCCTCTTTTATTCCTTGATGAGAAATGAGTGACTTCCATTGCAGCTAGATGTGGACCTATCAGATTAAAAAATTCATACTAACCTAAGAATTACTAATAGAAAATATCTGCCAATGGACATTTGCTCCTTAAAAGGTCAATGTATTTACCAGATCAAGCCTCTAACTGGGTAGAACGTATCTGATAACTTTTTTCTTTGTGGGAAAGGGTGTATGGAATGCTTCCCACGTGGCCTGATTTCTTAGGTTATTATCTCTATATCCACGTGTATCTTACCTCCTTCCTAATTAGTCTATCATGGAATAAAATTTATATAGTAGACATTGCATAGTGACAAAAATTGCATACACACTTTTGCCCCTATTTTGTAAACAGCATAATGATGTAAAAAATTATTTTTGGAAAAAGAAGAAAAAATAATTGTCTCGCCATTTAATCTTACTGATTTTTAATTACATGACTTTTCTCCCAGTTTTTGTTCATTGCCTTAGACACATTTTGACACAATGACAGCCATCTAACATACCTTGAGTTATGTTCAAAAATTCAGTGATGGTATGGTTATAAAATGTAACACACTGTTAAAAGGCATAATAAGTGCTTTGGATCAAACGACAGGCTCATGGGTGAATACTTTACCTGCATTATTTATATAGTACTCACAACGGCACAGTGGAGTGGATATGAGTTCGTTTTCTCATTTTCTATTGAGGAGACTGAGCTGCTGTAAGGTTAAGTCACTTGTCCAAGGTTACTCAGCAGGTAAGAGGTGAAACAAGTGAGCTTGAAGCTGGATTCCTATTATTATGACTAAACTAAACCTGACTTTTTACAACAGTGTGGGCACTGGGCATAATCATTAAGCTTTTTAAAGTTTTAGGTGAAAAATAAATCATTTGCTGTCTTAAATTGCAGCTTTTACTAATTAAATAAGCTTTATTCCTCATTTGTTTATGAATCCTGCTTTTTTAAAAACTTGGATATATTGCAGGTTTACAGACTTTTTAAGTAACAAACAAATCTCTGGGAAGGCTAGGAAGGTTTTTATGTGATGTCCCTCTGTGGCTAACACAGTGTGCCACATTATTCCCATTTTAAGGTTTCATTCTTTGGACAGAAATCAAAACATTCTAGTTGAGAGAATTCCAGTTACCAGGTCTGATTTGTCCATAGCCGTTTCAATAGCTATACATCTAGTATGGAGAGAGACAGAGAGACACGAAATAAGTGATTTAAGTATAATTGCCACAGTGAATTCCAAGTTGATCTTGCTTCTCCCACTTGAGTTGACCACGATTTTAAGCCTGGCATCGCCTGAAAGCTTGAGGAATGTATTTGCAGCACTTGCCAGGTCCCCTCCTTGTTCCTCTGTATACATAAACACGAGGCTGTGATCAGAGTGGTCATGCTTGAGCTGTTCTCTGAAATTCACTTTTGCTATATGGGTTGACTAATCTGGTTCCTACTGACAGTGGTTTCCATTTACTGTATTAGCTTTCTCTCACTTCAGTGCCACACAGCTCCAGTTAGGAGAGGAAAGCAAAAACTGCTAAAAGTAGCAGGCGTGTTCGTCATCACTTCTCAAACAGCTCAAACATCCAGTGTCATTGCCATCAGTGTCCTTTTTTCTCTTCGAGTGAAAAGGTAGTTAAACAATCATGTCCAGTTGTTGGAGGCTTGATGCCGTTCTGCGTCAAGCCCGGGTTAAATGGCCAGGCTGCCAATTAGTGATTCAGGGGGAAATAGTGGATGCCACAGAAGTCTTGCAACAGCTCCCTTTCCTCCCCCACGCTCTGTCACTCTTGCATAGCATGACCTTTCTACCCTTCACCCCTGCCCTGTCATTATCTGCAGATACTATCTGCCCAGCAGATGTTGTAACCTATGAGGGCCTGAGGTTCTCACCCTGCTCCACTCAGCCTCCCCCACCGGCTTCTGCACAGGAGTTCAGGTCCCTTCAGAAAGGAGCACTGACAACAGGGGACATGGATTGAGTTGCAAAAGGGAGTGGGGAACCAGGTCTTTATTTTAATGTGAGGTATAGATGGGAATTTATTACAAGCACTATTTGATGGTAGTCATTTCAACATCATTTTAAAAGTAAATACTCATGTGTCTTAAGAATTTGATTCCTTTAACTTGACTGCAAGGAAATTTTTTTCTACCTTAAGTTCACCTGTGTTCTCTAAAAGTAGACATTTTAATGGAAGATGAGGTCTGCAGCATAGTAATTTTTCTAATCCCTCAGTATTACTACAGTCAAACCATGATTACAGTTAAAATTTTTTCTTAATCATTGTTTTAGTAGAAGAACAGAGTCTAACAGGTGATGAAATTAGATAACATTATACTGTATCTCAGGGGTCCTCAAACTACAGCCCACGGGCATTTGTTCCCATTTTGTTTTTTTACTTCAAAATAAGATATGTGCAGTGTACATAGCAATTTGGTCATAGTTTTTTTTTTAAACTATGGTCCGGCCCTCCAATGGTCTGAGGGACAGTGAATTGGACCCCTGTTTAAAAAGTTTGAGGACTCCAAATGTAAATATGTTTACAACCTATTGTGAATCGAGTGACATGAAGCAAAGACACCAGCAACAGCAAACTGAAAGTAGTTATTTTACCCCACACCTACTGGTAAAACTTGAGATTCATAATCTGCACAAGTGAAAAGCAGCAATAAAAATATTTGAAAAAGTAAAACAAAGCTGGATGGCAATGAAAGACAAAAGAGAGAAGGGATTTTCAGAATTAATTTTCTAATTCTGAAAGATAAAGATATATAACTTTGAGAAGAAAATAATGTTGTATTTTAGAATCCTAAATCAAAAACTCCATAATTGGCCTCACCGTTTTTGCTTATTTCTTCATCTAATTAATTTCTATTGTTTTTCCTCTTCCTCAATGTAGACAAAAGATATGAAGAAGAAAACCGTGTAAAAGATAAAGAAATATATATCAGGGAATATTTTTTTAAAATTCAACATAGAATGACCCTTTCAAGTCTTCTTTAACCTTCTCTGTTTAAGGTCATTTCTGTGTGGAAAGACATTATTAAACTCTCAGGAAAGAAGATGGCTTCCCCCCCATACGTCATCTGCAGTGATGGGAGTTTTTACCAATCACTCTGAATGTTCTTTTCATTTTCATAGTCTGGTGTCCATGGGACAGCTGGGATTGAGGCAGGTTTGGACTCCAGGAGCAATCCCCCAGGGTCGTTACAGAGGCTATAATTTGTTCAAAGAAAATCTAAATTAAGTTAATCTAAAATACCATTTTAAGGTTTTCTATTTCTTCCAGGCAGCAGCGAGAATTTTGCTAAAGGCCTGTAAAATAAAGGGAATTGTTAAATAATATTCCCTTTGATAAAACAAAATTGTTCTTAGAAATCTTTGGAAATATTTCTACCATATGTCTCTTAGATAAGATCACAAGTGTTAAGTAATGTGGTAACTTTTAGCAGGTTAACAATCACAGCTTAAATTTCATAAGATCTCTGGGTGACCTTCCCAACCCAGAATCAAAGCCTTTGGTGTTTGCTTTCACCTACTTCTAAACAATAGGCCCCTATACCAATCTTCTCAGATAGTTTTCTGTTTGCAAGTAGTGATCAATTTTATAAAAACATATATTAGGCTTAAATTAATATTTCCCCTTGGGAAGCATTTTTATAAACATTACAATTTCTCAAATGAAAGACTTCAGGTCTTTTATCATAATATTCTATTAGAGGGTGATTTACTGTGAAGGAAGAAAAAAAATGAATGCTGGAATGTGGGTTTATATATACAAAATTTATTGGAACTATTTAAACCCTTATCTGTGGAAAAAGGGTCTTATATGATTTTTTGCAAATGTTCTTAAGTGTTTGCTTTTTAAATGTTTACAGTTTGTTTCAGTTGATTTTTTCTGAATCTAGTTTCTTCTTTATTTTTCCAGTTTTATCATTAACTAGTTGTGTGATTTGGACATTTAACTTAATCTCTTGGGGCCTGTTTCCCTCAGAAATAGTACCTTGTAGTACTGACTCCTTGGTCTCTAAGATCTTTTTTAGTCTTGAAAGACTTTGACAACATGGTTTTTAAGTTAAACTTAACATTTGTCTTCTTGTAGCAGCTATCCATTTCTTTGGGCACCAACACCACTTCAAAAGGAAACAGTTCAAGTATCGCCACCTATAGGTAAAAAGTATATTATAGAAAAAGAAAAAATAATCGTATCCAGGTAAAGAACACCATAAAAATGAATAGGTACTCATTTTAACCCTACACCTCGATCATGTTACCTTAATGTTTCTCTTTAATTTTTCTTCTTAAATATTACTGCAATTTTTCATCTATATCATAGCTACTTTTTAACTTTATTTTCTTTATGTACAGTTAAAAGATTTAACTGATTAACCAAGATTCAAGATTTTATAATGTATGAAATGTTTCATGACTGTAACATTATTAAGAACATCTATTAGCTACATGGCCATGCTCTTATTGTTAAACAAAATTTTAGGTTAGATACCCAAGAAGAAAAGACGATTAAGAACCACTGGGAGGAAAAGTCTGATTCATTTTCTTATTGAACATGTTGTTGTGGTTTTATGAATTCAGGGTTTAATGAAAACAAAGCAAAGTGATCCTAACACTGCTGGTGTTAAGATACAGTAGGTAAACTGAAGCTAAGCTTCAACTCTTTTTAATTCTTTTATGGCTAAGGGAAAATCTTCCTTAAAAAAAAGGAAAAAGGAACAATTAAAAAAAATTCTTGATAAATAAAGAAACCATCAACTTGTTAAATTGACATTCCATATGCAGAGGAAACAATTTCCATGTATATTATTAAAAAATGTGTTAAATCCACTAACATTGATATAACTTCAAGCAATTAGGAGAATGCTAATAATGATATGAGTCTTCAGCTGTAAATAATTATGCTGCCCCAAGGCTATGCTTTAATTCTTGGCTTGCTGTATCTATAAACAATAATCAAACTGCAAAGCAAGTTGTGTTGTTTTTGTTCACAGTTTGTGAAATGATTTTCATACCCTACAGTGATGCTGATGGCTATTTTGACCTTCAAGAACTCCGGCCTGTGAGGCTAAGAGCTAATGTGTACTTTCATCGATCTGAGTTGGAGGCACACAGCGGGTTACAGTGCCTGTTCTCCATGAGCACAAAAGCTGCTATCGTCAATCAGTGTGTGATGTGAAAGGGGGCTTGCCGCTGAGACTCAATAAATGGGGACATTAGGAGGAAATGTTATAATTGCTGCTACCCACATCTTGTTAATGAGTAATGTACAGTTAGACACCATGCAATTGCAGCTAAACTGTTTATACAATTTATTCTTATGTTGCAACTAACATTTAACATAATGAAGTATCATAATTGCAGCTATTAAAGTCAAGATTAAGATTTGTTTAATTAGAATTAAGAAAATGTAAAATAGAAAACTACTTTCAAATGTTGGGCATACAGAATGGAGCCAGTGGTATGTAGGGCAAAGAACTCGAAGGGTGCTGGTAGCAGACACTGTGTACATAAAATTGTTCATTGGAGGTCTCTTCTTTGGAGTTTTTACCCAAAGCTCTAGTGAAAAGCATAGAGAAAACAAAAAAATAAAGAGTACTAAGTTGTCCCCAAATAAATATGGTGTGTTATTATTCAGATCATTAGAGTTGTAGCTTTTAAATTTTAGAATTTACATTACCCCTAGGCAAAACAAATAATATCTTAAAACACATAACTCATGTTACCATCAAAGCAAGTTATCAAACGAATTAGAGGGGAAATAGGCCCCTGACTTTGTATAGGAAATGTCATAACTTTGTAAAACCAAATGGACATTAAACCTCTATTTTAATTATCTGCATGTCCAAACGTAGGTGCTTATATAATATGATATTTTTACATAAGCGATGGGGCAAAACATGGTTAATGGAATGCTTTGAAGAAATATGGCTTGTCCAAATTCATTAAGTGAAACCATTTCATTTGGGTCATGTCATGGTTTCTTTCTCCCTCCTCCCATATCATTAAATGCTTAAAAGTTCCATGGTGCTGCCAACAACAAAATTATTTTGGATTTTCTCTTGATCAGAAAGAAAGGTGCTTTTTCACCCACTTGTAACCCTATTGCTAAGCAACACATTCTCTTCCTTAAATTCACATTTTGTTCTCAAATTTCCTTCATTTGGATGTAAATTTCTCCTCTTATCCCTACAGAACCTGCCAATATTAGGCTAGGTTGTAAATGGATTCTAATAGATAATAACACTCTAATAGAGTGTTAGGCTTGTTGGGAAGAAACCTGGATTCTTTGAAGCTACATCTGTCTGGTGCCAGGACTTACGCAGTCATGTGACATCTTGTGCCTTGGTGTCTTCATCGGCTGGATGAAATTAACAATATCTGACCTAACCTGCTCATAAAATTTGGAGAGATTCTTAATATATTGCCGGGGACCGTACAAATGAAGAGCTTCCTCCGGAAAAACCCCTCCAGCAGTAACTTCCGCTATAGAAGGCTTTCCCCGTATAGACCGTTGGCAATCTCCTATTGGTGGACAAGTGAACCCCGCCCGCAGCTCCGCCC